>KE506094.1:27565-53506 GCA_000441515.1 Elaeis oleifera
CAAATAATCTTTATATTTAAATTTTAAATTCTCTAACTTTTTAAAGTATTAACGATAAAATTTGCATCGTAAATTATGATTTTTTATGATAAAAAAATCTTTTTCCATCATAAATATTTTAATTATCTACGATATTTATGGTTTCATCACAAATAATCTTTATATTTTAAATTTTAAATTTTTAACTTTTTTAAGTATTAACGATAAAAATTTTCATCCTTAATAATGCTTATTTGCGACATAATGTGTTATTTCATCGAAAATAATTAAATTATTTACGATAGAGTTTTACGTCATAAATAAGTAATGATATTCTATTTTTTATTTTCTTTCAATATTAGTGATGAAAATTTTTAGTCGTAAATAAGTTAATTGGAGATAAAAATTAGGTTTTCATCGTAAAAAAATTAACTATTAACGATGAAAACTCTATAGTCACTAATAGTTGGATATTTATAATTTAAATAATATTTTATTATTTATGATGAAAATATTCATCAAAAATAAGTTCTTTATGATGATAAAATTATTATTTTCATCGTTAATATTTTTTTATTTACGATGAAAACCTAGAATCATCGTAAATATTTGTTAATTATCAATAAAAATTTGGATTCATCGTTGATATCCTTATTTGCAATGGATATTTTTTTCGTTGTAAATAAATTCATTGTAAAAACTCTCTTCCCCTGTAGTGTGGGTCGAATTATCAAGAGAGACATGATGCCTCACACTATCCAATCTTGATGGTCAAAATTTTTTATGTATGGAGGGTCGATTTCATGGGACCATTTCTAAATTTTTTGAAATAAATATATTTTAGTAGCTATCAATTATATATCCAAGTGGATAGAAACTATTCCATATAAGTCTACAGATAACAAAGTGATCATAATTTTTTTAAAAAAATATTTCTCCTATTTGGTACTCCTAGGGCAATCATTAGTAATCGGAGGATACATTTTTGCAACCGATCCTTTGCAGCATTAATAAAAAATATAATGTTACCCACAAGTTGGCCATACCTTATCACCCTCAAAATAATAGGCAAGTAGAAGTATCTAATAGATAAATTAAACAAATCATGGAGAAGACCGTCAATGCCAATAAAAAGGACTGATCTTTGAAATTAGTAGATGCACTCTAGGCATACCGCACCACCTTCAAGACCAACCTAGAAATGTCTTCCTATAGAATTATGTTTGAAAAACTATGCCACTTACCTGTTGAGCTGGAACACAAAGTCATGTGGGCCATCAAGAAATTAAATATGGACTTGAACGTAGCCAGAAATCATAGAAAACTTCAAATTAATGAATTAGAAGAACTTAAAAATGAAGCTTATAAGAATGCCAAGATGTGCAAGGAACGAACAAAAATATTTCATGATCAAGCAATTCTTAGAAAATCTTTTAAACCTGAATAAAAAATTCTCTTGTACAATTCTAAATTATATCTATTCTCTAAGAAGCTTAGGTCTAGATGGACAGGACTATTCATAGTTAAAGAAATTTTCTCGCACGGGGCCATGAAAATCGAAAACCCAAGTAATGGTGTCGTATTTAAAATTAATGATCAACATTTTAAATCATTCTTGAAACTGTCCATAGAAATTATTGAGGAAGCCATGGTTCTCTATGAACCCACCTATCTTGGTTAATCTATTTCAGTATTTAGCCTGGCTGAATAATTTAAACTTAGTACTTCTGAGAGGCAACCCAGCTCCTTGCTTTTTAATTTTATTTTCTTTCAGTTTGCTTAGATTAATCAAATTGTACCTTAATAATGATGCTACTCCATTGGGGACAATATCGATTAAATTGGAGGGAGAGATCATTGAAGATTCCTCCTCAGGTGCCTTCATTTTGTTTTTCGTTTACCCCATTTTTGTTACATTATTTTTGCTATATTGTGCTTAAATTCTAGATTTTTTTTAGGGATAGAGGATAAATTTACATCTTGGAAAAATGTGGTGTCCATAGACCTATTATACTTTAGACTTGAGAGGATTTAGATATTTTGGTAGCAATTGATGCACAGTTTAGATAAATTATGAAGTATCGAGGGACTACATCTTAATAAAATCCAATAGATGGTTATCAATAGAATAAAATTAACTTTATGCCTTTCTAATCACCCATGTTAATATCTAAGGAAAGTCTACCTTTTATGAGTCTAAATGGAATGACTTGATACTTGCAATTACTTCATAAATATAAAATAAAAATAAGAGGCAAGTTCTAAATATTGATCTCCCACCGAGTAACCAAATCTCATTGCCTAAGTAAGCAATGATATTTGCATCAAAAAGTAGGCAATGTGAAGAAATTTTACTGTATAGTCACTTTAGCCCACAACATAGAATACTCGAGTTAGTAAGCCCGAGGAGTGTTCTACACCTAATGCCCTAAAATCAACTGACTTGGGAGTCATTGGCCTAAAACTCGCTACAAGGGTCAAACGAATGCTGACAAGGTTAAGGCGTTGCATGGACTGTAATTAAAAAAAAGAATAAAGGAATGAATAGATAAAAAGGATGAATCATGAACCCATTTTTAAGTAAGATGAACTAAGAAAAAGATAGGAGTAGACTAGGAAAGATTTCGAAGAAATTTGAGATTCTATACTTAACCACTCTAGCGGATGGCTTTGACATCCCAAGGACACACTCTACTAAACTTCTAACATTACACCAATTTTCTCTAAAACTCCTAAAGTCACTTATGACTCAGTATATTAATGTATGACATCAACCTTTCTCTCTTTCAAAAAATTTTCATAAGTCCAGCAATTCATAGAATAATTCTTTTACTCTTACTCGAGGATGAGTAAGACTCAAATTGAGAGTGTGATAAGTGCACTAAATAAGATATAGAAGCACTAAATCTTTTAATAATTGATCCAATCTTTGTAGAATTTAATGCTTTCTGACCATATTTGCAGATAATCGAAAGATTGGGCTCAAAGAATCAAATAAACCTAATTTGGCTCAGATCTGAGTGCACCAGAGTAACCACCTTGAGGGGCTAACTAAAAAGGAACAAATCAAAGGGCTGAAAGGCAAAAGAATAGATCTGAAGGTCCAGGTTTGGACACTCACGGAGATCAAGGACACTCTATCCAAGGGCTATGGATGCATTGACTTGAAGATCAAAAGCCAAGAATTCAAGAGGAGCTCTTACACAAATTCAAATGTGAATGTAATTTAAAGACCAATGGATGAGAAGCAAGCTCCCTAATCCAATGGCCCCTTTCTTGCCGCCTTATATGAAACCTTAACCCCTCTCTATTCAAAACCCTAGCCACCCTAGGGTTCTCTCCTATCAAAAGTCTGTTGTCCCCCTTTTAGTTAGTCCCACATTGAATAATCACCTAACCCTCTAACCCCACAGCTAGTATAAGAGAGCCCCTGCACCTCCCTCTTAAGGGACATCTCTGTTTCTCAAGCTAAGAGCCTCCATCACATCCTAGCCAAGTCTCCATGCCTCCTTGGTTCCCTAGCCATCTTGTTCCACTTTCTTTCATCTTTCTAACACGAGAAGGAGAATCAGCCAAGGGGAGGTGAGAGAATCAGAAGAAGAAAAAATTCTATAGAGAAAGTTGTGAGAAGAGATCCTAGTTTAAGTGTTTCATCCTTTTGTTTATTTTCTATCTTGAATCCAACTCCAAGTCTCTTTGATGGCTCAAGAGTTGGACGTTTATTGTAATCAACATGGTTTTAATATTCCAATAATAAATCTTTTATTATTTCATTGATCTCTTTTTTATGCGAGTTAAATTCTGTACTCTTGATTTCAGCACATAGGATAATTTACTTTACCTTATAATTTCTTTAATTTCTGTAATCTTTAATTTTCTGTAAGTAATTTACAGCAAATAGAGTAACATTCATTCATGATTTCAATCCTTTTAGGCTTTTAATCACATCATGTTTGGTTAAGCATCCTTCTAGGGTTTGCGATGAAATTAGACCATAATTAGACATCAGTATTTTGTGGTTTCTTTGCTTGCTTTAACATTGAAAGAGTCCTTCTACTTTCATCCTCTCTTGCCAAGAGACTTGATGAACTATAGTTAGGTTAAAGTCTCTTTATAGTTCATACTTGATTTGGTGTAAGGAAAGGTAATAGGTAAAAAGCTTATAATTTATATACTTTCTTCTTCTCCTCAACCCTTTCTTACAACCTTGATAGGTCGTAGTTGGCTTTAAGTCCTTTCATGGCCCATGCTTGGATCATCGTAAAAAAAAATCTCTTATTTAGGATGAGACGAAATGCTTGATGGATCATATTTGAGTTAAATCTCTTCATGATTTATGTTTGTTTATATTTTACACCCTAATAAGAAGACCTAAAGGATATGTTGTTCAAGAAATCATTGAAAAAAGCTATCTCAACTATTGATCTAGTGGATTCGAAAATCATAGATCCCTTAGATATTATATTTCTGCACTAGTATTCTTTTGGTTTTAGTTAACAAACAATCTTTATATCTTTTTTAAAGCTTGTTTAAGTAAGAGTTTAAATGTACTTCAAACATCTAATTCCTCGTGGGATCGATCCATACTTGTTAGAAGTGCTACATTGCACATTGTGCGCTTGTGGTTATTTTTAAGATACACCAAGGATCTTATGGTCGGACCTATCAGCAAGACAAGCCTAAGTGTGTAGTATGTGGAGGTATACATAAGATTGAAAATTATAGAAGGATATCTGGAGCCTATTTTAAATGTGGACAATAGGGTCATAAAATAGCTGAGTGCCCTCAAAATATTTAGTAGTCCTACAGGGACCCCAAGCTACAAGAATTTAATTAGTTCAGGGTTCTAGCACTCAAACTCCTGTTGCTCGGGCTCCAATAGCTTTGACACCCTTCCAAGGGCAACAAAGGGGCAAGAACCGCACACCCAAGGCCGTGTCTATGCACTAAACCAACAAGATGCACAGGCATCCAACACCATGATATCAAATATATTACCAGTTACATCTATTTATGCTCATGTATTATTTGATTCTAGTGCCACTCATTCTTTGCATCTTCTACATTTGTGCAAAAATATAATTTGCCTTGTGTGCCACTAGAGTACAATTTATATGTTAGCACTCTGATTAGGAGTGAAGTGATCTCTAATCAGATATGTCAATTTTGTTTAGTTTAGATAGAGGGTAGAAAGATGATGGCTGATTTGATAGTTATAGATATTTTTATTTTGATATAATCTTGGTTATGGACTGGTTGTCATCACATTATGCCACCATTGATTATCATGTGAAGTGGATAACTTTTCAAATCCTTGGAGATACAAAGTTCAACTTTATTGGTAGGGTTCCTATACTTCTCCTCAGGTTGTTTCCACCATGCAAATCAGGTGGTTTGTCAGGAAGGGGTGTACAGCATATCTAGCTATAGCGATTGATACCAAAAAATAGGATCAAAAATTAGAAGATATTCTTATAATAAATGAATATTCTAATATTTTTTAGAATATCTTCCTAGGTTGCCTCCAAATAGGGAGATCGAGTTTACAATTAAGTTGATTCTTGGTTCGGCACCAATTTCTAAAGCTCCTTATAGAATGGCCTCGATTGAAATGAAAGAATTAAAAGATCAGTTACAAAAGATTCTGGATAAAGATTTTGTTAGACCCGGTATCGATCTCTCCTTGGGGAGCTCCAATATTATTTGTTAAGAGAAAGGACGACAGTATGAGGCTATAATTGATTATCAAGAATTAAATAAGATAATAGTGAAAAACAAATACCCTCTACCTAAAATTGATGATCTATTTGATTAGTTGAAAGGGGCTCAGATGTTTTCTACGATAGATCTTTGTTCTAGATACCATCATTTGAAATAAAGGCAGAGGATGAATCCAAAACTACTTTTCATGCACAGTATTAGTACTATGAATTTCTAGTCATATTTTGGGTTAATTGATGCTCCAGTCACTTTTATGGACTTAATGAATAAGGTGTTCAAGTCCTTTTTAGATAAATTTATAGTGGTCTTAGTTGATGATATCCTAATTTACTCCAAAAATTAGGCTAAGCATGAGCAACATTTGAGGATTGTACTAGAAACCCTAAGATAGAAATAATTACTTGGCAAATTAAAGAAGTGTGAGTTTTGGTTGGATAGTATGATCTTCTTAGGATATATAGTATCTAAGGATGAAATTTCTATAAACCCAAAGAAGCTAGAGATAGTAGTAAACTGGAGCAGACCAAATAATATTTCTGAAGTTTGTAATTTTTTGAAATTAGCTAGATATTATAGGCGATTTGTTCAAAATTTCTTTTGTATGCGGCACCTTTGACTTGATTTATCCATAAAGGAGTTAGATTTGAATGGTCTGAAGAATGTGAGCAAAACTTTCAAGAGCTAACATAGCATCTGGTATCGACTTCTATCCTTACCCTTTCTTCTGGCGGTGGAGGATTTACCATTTATAGTGATACTTCAAAAAGAGGTTTAGGGTGTGTATTGATGCAAAATGATAAGGTAATTGCATAAGTCTCTCGATAATTGAAATTTTATGAGAAAATTATCCTACCATGATCTTGAGCTTGCAACAATGGTGTTTGCATTAAAATTTGAAGGCATTATATGTATGGTGAGTCTTCTGAAGTACACATGAATCATAAAAGTTTGAAATATATTTTCACTCAAAAAAACTTAATATGAGATAGAGAAGATAGTTAGAGTTACTCAAGGATTATGACTTATCCATATATTATTATCCAGAAAAGCAAATGTGGTTGCTGATGCACTAAGTAAAAATCTTTTAAGTAATATATCTGCTTTAATGATGTCTCAGAGGCATATTCTAGAAGACTTGAGAAAAAAAGGAGATTGAAATATATTTTCTAGTTTCAAGGTACAGTTTGCTAATCTGCATGTCCAACCTACTACACTTGGGAGGATTAAATTTGCTTAAATAAATGATCCTTAGGTACAGAAGATCAAGAGTGCTATTGAGTTAGTCTTCTAAATGGAATTTAAAATTTATGAAGATGGATTATTAAGATTTAATAATAGAATTTGTGTTCCTAATAACCCTTAGTTAAAAAGAGAACTTATGGAGGAAGCCCATTGCATGGGAAATATGGTACATCCAGGGAGCACCAAAATATATAGAGATTTGAAGAGTACATTTTGGTAGAATAATATGAAAAGAGAAATTACTTAGTTTGTAGCACAATGTTTGACTTGTCAGTAGGTTAAAATTGAACATCGAAGACTAGGAGGATTATTGCAACCCCTTCCTATTCCTGAATGAAAATAGAAATATATTACGGTAGATTTTGTTTCTGGATTGCGTTGGACTTCTAAAGGTTATGATGGCATATAGGTAATTGTAGATAGATTAACAAAATTTGCTCACTTCTTGGTAATCAAATTTGAAGTGACAATCAAGAAATTTGCAGAGCTTTATATTGAATAGATTGTAAGGTTATATAGGGTTCGTATATCTATTATATCATATAGGGACATGTGATTTGTGGCTCACTTTTGGGGTAGCCTGCATACAGCTCTAGGAACCACCCTTAGTTTCAGTACAGCTTTTCACCTTTCAATGGATTGTCAATCACAAAGAACTATTCATACTCTAGAAGATATGTTGAAAGCTTGTACCATCAATATGAAAGGTTTTTGGGACCATCACTTGTCCTTGATTGAATTTGCTTATAATAATAGTTACCAAACAAGCATATAGATGGCCTCTTACAAAGCTCTTTATAGAAAAAAAAATGTAGATCTCCAATATGTTGGGATGATGTAGGTAAAAAAAAACTCTTGGATCCTGAAATTGTTCAACAAATAGTAGAAAAAATTCAATTGATCAAAGGACACCTCCGGGTAGCTCAAAGCAGGTAGAAGAGTGACGCAGACAGTAGGAGAAGAGAGCTAGAATTTTAAGTAGGAGATCATATTTTCTTGAAGGTATCTCCTAATAAAGAGGTGATGCGATTTGGAATCTGTGGTAAAGAAAGTCCATGGTATGTGGCCCTTTTCAAGATTCTGGAAAGAATTGGAGCTACAACATATCGACTTGCACTTCCACCTCACTCTCTGAGATGCATGATGTATTTCATGTTTGCATGCTGTCAAAATATATTTGAGATGAAAGTCATGTCATGGAATTGACTTCCCTATGATTTTGAGAAGATTTGTCTTATGATGAACTAGTGTGTATAGTAGACAAGAAAGAGCAGATTTTGAAAAGATGTACTATTCCCTGCATAAAGGTTCAATGGAATAATCATACTAAACGTGAAGCTACTTGGGAGCTGGAGAGTAAAGTGAGGGAGAAATATCCACATCTTTTTTTGGATGAAAGTATGTAAAAAATTTTGAGAACAAAATTTAATTGAGAAAATGATGTGACACCTGAACCAGACCCACTAAACTGGGGTTCAGATCTCTCCCATAGCACCACTTTAGGTGGTGTAGGGAGTAACAAAAATAGAGAGGAGAGGTGCATGTCTTATTAATGTGCACCCCCTCTCTCCTCGTGTGCAACCGTGGCAAGTGAAAAAAATAGGGAAAGAAAGGAAGAGGCGGCGAGGACATGGAGGGAGGGGAGAATACACGCGACCTAGCCGAGAGTCCCGTCCCGTCTCCCCTTATCTTCCATTTTTATAAAACTCTCCCTTTCTTCTAAATATATACTTTCCATAATTTAGCTCTCTTTCCTGCACTCATCTCTCTCTCCCTCTTGTATTCTTATGCTTCCCTACTTTCCCTCTAATTCTTTCTCACACCTGCACCCAGCCCTCGAGAAGTACAACTTCTCTCTTCTTTTTCTCTAAGCTTGCCTAGAAGGGCTTCATTGTGTCATCCTTACTCCTCTGTAATAGGAAATAGAATAAGATTAGTAATTTATTTTTCTATGAAAATTAGAAATTGATCAAATCTTTAAGAATTTTAAAAATTTAAAATTATTTTAATATATCAATGTACTGTCAGTAGACCCATATACGTATATGATTTTAGATTTTAGGTCTCAAAGCATCCATGTAACCAGATTCAGATTATCTGGATTTTTACATCTGTAACATAAGTGACTTAACACTTCTCGATGTATTTTAAATAATTTAATCATCCTTATATCTATCTAATTCAATAATCAAGCATGTTATGTTTTATCTACATTATAGGAATTAAACATGCATTTCCATACCTTTGTAAATAAATTAGTTTGATATATGATTTATTCTGATACTAATTTTAGAAAATATGGCTGGACAACTCATATAAATATTTTTTTCAAATATTAGTATGATTGTAATCTATTCTAGCCCTGCCAATGGAGATTATATGCTGGTCTTGTCGATTTGTAATATAAGAAACTAGTTTTGACACTACACCACCAGTGAATAGAATAGGGGTTATCTGAAGATCCATTATCTGTTATCTGTTATCAGTACCGATTATTTATTACCGACCCATAATATTGGATTTTGTGGCTATAGCCACTTTTAAATATAGTATTAGTTTGTGAAAAGTATGATTTTCAAAAGAAAAGGATTTATTATTCGCTGATATGTAATACAAATTTAATACCGTTCGACCAATTATATGATTTTTTTTTGTAATGAATCAACATGCTTTGACCCATCTTGAAGTATTCTAATAGTTATTGGGCTAGTGTAGCTCATTATTTTTCCATCTTTTCCGCTATTGTAGGTGCTGAATTGTAAATGCTTATGAAACTTTGGAAAAGTATACTAGCAAGATGTGAAGACTAGATACTATAGTTATCCTTGCTAACTGGTTTTGTATAACTCTAGACCTAAAATTGTCATTTGACTTTTGTTAATATTATCTAGAAGTGTATTAACTTTTGTTATCTTAGGATTATATCATAATGGATAAAAGATGGTGGTATGTAATTTTATTAGCTTTCGAGAATTGAGGATAATCTAATTAAATTTATATGTAATAATTGGATTTGTTATTAGGAAACCTTGCATGCCTATAGGGTCTATGTTGCAGGCATGCGGCATCTGTTATGGTTTGGTTTGGAGCATAATAGATGTCTGGCTTAATAATGCTGCAACTACTCAAGTTGGGCCTCTATGGAGAAGGTAGCAACGCCCTGGGTTAGCCAAGCCTTCTCCATTGGGCTTGGGCCTTTCCATGAGTGGTGTCTTGTATTCCCACACCGGAGCCATGTCTATTGTCATCCCCCAATGCATAAATTTAGTCCAAGAGAGAACCAAGAATTTTTTTCTCAAAATTTAAATTTATTAATAGAATATAAAATATTTAAATGCCAAGTATTCTAAATGGAGTCCTGACTCCGATGCTACAAGTCATATGATTGCTAATATGATTGCTACTCAGGTTTTGATGAGATGATTATTGGTGACCAAAAATCCCTACCCATTATCCGCATTGGCTATTTCTTTTCTTCCTCACAACATGAATTTTCTTTTAGGAAACTTTTTCTTGTTCCTAACATTACGAAAAAATCTTCTATCCATCTCTCAGTTTACCAAAAACAACTAATGCTCTTTCGAATTTTTGCCTCAAAGCCATTTGGTGAAGGAGTGCATAGGAGGACACCTCTACTTAGGAAGGGCAATCAGGTTTGCATTGGGCAAGATACAGCTGAGGTTGAAAATAGGATAGGTAAAATCTATTAATCCGAATCAAACTTATTTATTAAACAAATCAAATATCCAGATCCAAAAATAATCATTTTATTAAACAATAACTCAATCCGATCTACAACAGGTTGAATTAAGTTACATGAGTTAAGCATTGCCAGCCCTGGCTCCACTAGTGGCATGCTTCAAGGATAGCCTTTACACTATTCCTTAGGTCAGGTCCAATAGAAGGTCATGCAGCATATGTTGAGTCTCATGCACCATCTACCATTTGGCGCACTCATCTTGGTCCTCCCTGTCGTTATCTTTATTCCATATTTCTGATAGCCTTGAATTTCTGATTTTCTTAATGTAGATAAATTTATCATGCATGTCAAATGGGTAGAGTCATAAAGTCTATTTCATCCGTCGTGAGGACAGTCTAATACGCCCTTGCAACTACTCGATTGAGACGTTTCCCATTTCATTCTTATGTTGGGTCAAGATAGATAAATAATAAGCTTAAATCACTATTTCTGCAACATCAAAATAATTTTTATTGTTGTTCTCATCCCAAAGGTAATATTGAAGTAACATTACCTATTGTGGAATTAATTTTAGCAATTAGATAAGCATTTATTTATTGCCTTAATTTTACATGTTATACAAATTAATATGCATAATGATACTTAAACTGATGCAACGACCCGTCTCTTTCAGGAAAACAGAAGATTGCTTTCGGATAATTTGTGAAACCATGAACATGAGACTAATGATCAAAAACTGAGACCGAGCTGAAGTCCAGATGCCGCATGGATCAGGAAAAGGGTCATGATGTTGCTGCCAAGGAGGCCACGTACAGTCCTAATTCCTGGATTTTCCCGTAGATGAAGAGAAAGAACTCAAACTCAAAATCCTTTATTCAAATTAACAATATTTCATTTGTAAAAAGATCATGCATAAAGGTATACCTAAACTAAAATAGGTGATACAAAGACAAAACTAAAATAGCAATGAGAGTGTACCATTGTTGGCAGTATCTAAAGAACTAACCACCAAACTTTTAGACATTGTAAAATGAAAAATTATTGACCATTTAGCATTCGATATGAAATACAAAAAAATTGTGCCATATGTAACCAATGACGTAAGGTGACAAACACCAAATAAGTGAATTAATATCTAATAGTTTCTGCCTCCACCGGCATGGATCGGTAGGGGATATCCCCCTCGGAAAAAAAGCAAGAAGAAGAAGAAGAAAACAAAACAGGTTTCACATGTGATACATCCTTTTCATTTAGAAGGACTAGTGTTTGGGATGTGTGATGCACGTTAAAGATCCTGGGAAAAATTAAAAAATGGGTCAAAAAGAAAATCAAGATATAGTCCCTTCACATGCGCAGTTCTTTGCATTTTTGCTTTCTAGTGTTTTATATTTTTGCGCTCTTCCTACAATCAACATTTTTTCCTTCCTTTAGGACTCTTTTTATGAGGATGTAGAACATTGAATTCCAAATATCCTCCAGAGTTCTCATTATATATGTATTATACCTTGAAAAGTGTATTGTACTCCAAGGGAGATAAATAAATGCTATGGTCTTCTAAATATCTGAATCCAATTCTACAAAATTGGACGCTTACATTTTACAAAGAAAACAGATAGTTGTTCATGCTATGGCATTTGAATCCAACTTCAACATCAGCAGCAGGAGGGAAAACATATATGGCTTTCCTTTGAATTGTCAAAGTCTCTACCTCAAATAGGACTGGTAAAATGGACTGAACAGTCAACAGCGCAAGACCGATGAAACCATTGACAGCATGAGGACTGCAAGATTGAAGATAATTAAATTTGTACACATGAGATTATGACAGAAGTGACATCTCCAAATTTCAAGGATAATGCACTCGGAATAAAAGAACATGGCTTTCAACAGTACTAAAACCCTTCTTTACATAAATCATTGAAGCAACAGGAAGAAAGGAAGAAAATGCAGGCACTAATTCAGAAAGATGAGAATAAAATATTCATATTTCATAAGGACAAAATATTTGTAGGTTCCTCTCAAAAAAGGGTTTGTTAGAAGTGAGCAAAGCAGTTATTCCACCAGTAGCACCAAGAGCAAAAAAGAAAACATGCCACCAAGGAGCTTTGGATGCAGATCTCTTGCCTTGGCCTTCTCGTCCTTTAACAATATAATTAAGTAGATGCACAAAGCATTAAATTAACTCTGTATAATCTAAAGAAGATGAACTTTAGAAGATATTGGACCGTACAATACCAAACCACATACCGACACTATAATAGAATTTTCCCGATATAAGGTCTGAAATGAATCGCATACCGATACTATAACAGGATTTTCTCGATATGGGGTTCGATACCGAGATAACGAACCTTGATTTCTCATAAGAAATCATTTTTTCGTGTTACAGTTTGCATCCAGTCGGTTGACCAGTTTTTCTTTTCTTGTTTTTGGTAGAACCAGTTTTTCTTTCGTTATGAGTCTGAAGTAATGAAGTCATTTTGAGGATCATTATGTAGATTTTTACACCGAGCCTGACATGATAGACCTCATCTTTTTAGCCGACTTCCATCATGAGATATGTTTGTGTGGTGCAAGACCCACCATTTCCGAATTCTAGTTTATTAAGACCATCTATGACCTATCCACAGTCATCCCAAGGCATTCTATCATACAAGAAATCATCTATGTGCAACTCTATCCAGAAGTCATGTAACTCTAGAAGATTTGTTTAACAGAAGGAAGATAAGAAATCTACTGGAACATAAATGCAATGCTAAAGGTGATCATCCATAAAAGCATTAAGTTCTTGCCAATAATAATCCATAAAATCTAAATTGTTAATGCATTCTATATCAAATCATTCCAAATAAACCTGTTGATGTTCTTCAGAAATTTTATCACCATGATAATTTGATTTGTAAGGAAACAACTCACTGCATCCTTTGACAATCTTATTCGGAATCCCAGATATGTTCCATAACCACCCATTGCAAAGAGTACAACAGCCTGGAAAATCAGAGGAACACAAGTTATTGGAAACATAGATCAATTAAAATATAGTGCTAGTCGGGGTTACCCATTCTAGATACCTCTTCTTTTTAAAGATGTTCCTTCAAGTTAATACACTGCAGAAGCTGGTTTGCATATTTTGTTCTCTCTTTTGAAATCCTTGACATTTTATTGTCACCAAAATAATATAAACTAGTTTAACGATTGGATATCCATGAAATTATATTTACATAAATTTTAAGTTGGTCCATATAATTACTCATGCAAATAATATTGCTGGAGTCCTATTACATTTCAAAAGTTCACAAACGTGGCATTTATGGATGGTTTACTGATTATATCAGCTAATATTTGTATTTGCTTTATTTTATTTCTTGTCACAAAATAAGCAAAAATACCGTTTTACCAACTAATCTTGGCCATGTTTTAATTTAAATAATGTGCCAGTCATTTGTTTGAACATATCGTGGGAGCATGTGAGCATAAGTGATCAAAAAGTATTCTTTTGCTGATTCCATTACATTAGACACTTAAGGATAAATAGAACTTAAGAAACAAAGTTAGCAACCTTGTTCAATTATAATTTTTGACATGGAGTTTACTCTTTTGTTACTTTACATATTAACCATCACTAGTATGTGATATTAAAATCATGAAAAATTTTATAAGCCACGGCATATCTTTCATATAATTACAGAACATTTTGAATTTTGACATTTTGCCAAATTATGGAACATTAGAAAGTGTATAATGAGATACAGTAATGACGAGTAATACTAGCCAACCAAAGATGGTTCAAATTCCTAGCCACCTTCACGTGCATTTCTGCTGTAAAAAAGTGGTATCCTGGGGGACCAAACCAACCTACCATTGTTCATACAACCTTTTGAGAAATATGACGTAAAAGTGGAGAGGAATGCCAACCAGCTGAGTTAATTCTTTGATGCTACTCGAAAGATATTGCAGAATGTCAGGCAAGAAACAATTACTTTGGTTTTCAACAAAGTATATAAGAAATAGGAAATTTGTTTAGCTTGGAAGTAAGAAAAATAAGAATTATTGCGGTAAGTTAGTAAAAGATATAATATGCTCACAGGACTCACCATGTTGCCTGGATGACCCCAGTGCACAAGCCAATCAGGAAGATTCCATGTCCTTACAAGCTCGACAACAGGCTCAAGTACAGATCTCACAATTCCAGCTGTTGTTTACATGACATCATCTGTATCTATTCAGAGTGGCAACTAACAGAAAAACCTAAATAAGAATGATGGGATTACAATTGGAAAATGACATCAGTTTATCATAAATTGATCCTTCCTACTACAAAAGCAATATGATACCTAGTGTAAAATGTGATTATGTGTCAATCACATAATAAACTGTGAAAATGAGAACCCATAAATTTAGGTCTTAAAATCACATTGTATAAGACAGTCAATGTGCCTCAAACATCACACAGATTGTCAAAGGACTGATTTTATCCAAGAATAACTTGCCAGATGGAAGAAAATTCTGAACTAGTTTGCTGCAAAGCATGCATTAGAAACTTGATGCTATATGGAATTTTTTTTCCAATGAATACAAACTATGTATTCATTAAAAAAAAATTATATAAGAAAGTTGAATTTATAAACAGAATATGGGAGAGATATTATGAGATGTATTTTGGGAAGTCTAGCTATGGACCTGTAAATTCTTAGGACCAAAAGCACCCATAAATACAGGGCTGTTTGGTATTTTTGTTGTTTCTGTGCTTTTGTTTGTCTACAGATTAGTGAAATACCACATGGAGGTTAATGTTGAACGTAGTATTTGCACAAAACATCGGCTATCCATTGTTTTGTTTTCACTTTTTTCAATAAATCTTGCTGCCAAAAGCTCTAAAGATTTTACACGCAGTTTGAATAAATCATGTGTGATACAAGGAGGGCTTGTGATTACAATTGGACATCTTTAGATCAACCTTGAGCTGGAGCATCCCACTTTTTTACATAAACTAGTGTTGACTAGGACTCTTTCCATGCATCAAAGCACCAATATCTTCATCCTATACCTAAGTTCCCAAATTGGATCAGGAGATTACAGTAATAGTGCATATAAATTTCATCCTCTAACTTAAAAAGCATGAGTGTCAGCTAGACCTTTTGCAATGCATGATCAAATTGCCTACACCCTGACACAATATTTCACTTTCAAATTAGCTTGCAACATTTATGGAACAAATCTATAGATTGATTTACTGAGGACCAACTTGACTAGATTCATCCTCTAATTTTAAGAACTGTCCAAAAACAAAATTAAAATTAGCTGAATCTATCCATGTTTCTGCCCATGTGAAGCCCCTGTAGAGCCTATAAATCATGCACTCTCCCCCAATTTCTATCAAAGTATCCATGCCTCACCCATTCTCCATCCACTCCTCACTCCTTCAATGTTGTTGTAGCTCATGTTATTTCCTACCCTTGTTTCCTTTGGTTGGTAACTTGGGATTGAAATATGTATATATCATCATACCCAAGCCACTGTTGCCTGGGTATGATGATCTTTTTTTCAGTTATCCAAAAAAAAAAAGATCATCATTCTCAGCAACAACATCTTGGAAGATATGAGATGGAAGAAGCAAACACCAAGAGAGCAATCAAAGAAAAGTCCGCATTCTCTATCAATGTGGCAACAATAAAGAGTATAGAAGTTGTGAAAGGTAAGAATAGATAGCATCAACTAATTGTGTCAATGCTCAAGGGCTTTGCATATCATACTGAAGAAAGAGGACAAACCAACATCAGATGCCAAATTGTTGTAATCCTAGATCTATATCAGACTATAATATGCAATATAAATTTATAAGCCAACTTGATTTGTAAGTTATATAATGCAAATTAAATTGCATGCATCTTAATTGAGCACTCTGGTTAACAAACAATATTAAGACCTAAAGCATCAATTTTGATCACTCCGAGAAGAAAGTAAACAGTAGCTGTTGCAAGACTGAGTATGCTGGCCTTTTATGTAGGCATAATTTATTTTTTCTCTTTTATTGTTTGAATTTGTGTTCTTCCAGAGGAGTACATCTTGAAAAGATGGACCAGTAATGCCACAAGGCAAGTAATCCAAAACTTTATTTCCAGAGGCATATGGTTGCCTGGTAGAACAATCTTTGTCTTGATGCTGTCAGAGCAAATCATTTCAAAATAATGACAGCTCAGGCAAAAAATCATACTGAAGCAAAACTCATGTGGTTGCAAGGGCTGCACATCATAAGGCCTTTGCCGAAGTTGTTGCCCTAAAAGAATGCAAAGGAAGGGAAATCACGATATGCAGAGATTTGCAAGACTCCGAAAGATGAAATACAAATTGTCTTTGCCAAAGTTGCAGAAGATACCTACAATAGCAGCTCCACTGATAGAAATAAAGAAGCGCAAAAGATGATTCAGCGAATGGCTCATTACTACCATCCGTGTTTATGCGTTCATGCCTCTTCAGATATGCAGCTGACTCCCGCAAACCCCAACCTCCTCGCCCCTCCACTCGCTTCTCTCTCCCCATCATCAAACTCCACAAGAGTATCAGTTTGGTTGACCTAGCTTCAATGATTATAATGGAGGATCTTTTCATCAAGAACTAATGACGGAGTTATGTCAAAATCAAAGTCGGATGACGTTTATGTAGTTGAAATAAGACCTCATAATCTATCTTGAAAGATTTTGTCCTTGCATGGAAGCTTTTTTTTTTTTACCTCCTCTTCCTTTCTTGAACTAATGTATCAGAAATCTCCAGCACTTTTTGGAAAGCTTTATCCTGAAGAGTCTTCTTCCTTGTGTCATGATGTTCCCATATAATTACCAAAAAAAGAAATGGGAAGGAAGAAACAGATGTTGTCATGCATTTACAGTCTAAAATTGGCCCTTGTATTGTTTTCATAAGTTTAATTGACTTTGTTATATTTTCTTTCACCGACATTGCAAATATTTTATAATAATTTATGCTGTCTGTTTCTACCTTTTCTTTTGCATTCTATTTTAATCCTTTTGGATAGCACTGTGCTCGTCAATTCCATGCACATTACTTGGTTCATCTACTGCTCATCTAATTTCCGCGATGCAGATTGATGAGAAGTTTGGATCCAATCCATGGCTCATTGTGGCTTGAGCTGTTAAGTACATAATTTCTATTTTTCAGCGCGGACTGGAGAGGTCTAGTTCAACATCACCAACTGTCCATGTACTGCAGGATGGTCAGTGGTGGAGGGGCCAAAACAGCCTGGGACACATAGCACTCCATCAACAATGACTTTGCAATACAAGATGATGTTGAACCGGACCTCTACAGTTCATGGTTGAAGCGGAGATGATCCTGACTCGCTCAATATATTGTTCTTTGGAAAGTGCTGAGCATTCTTATGGTACTTTACATGTGACTTCCCAGATTCCACCTGAAAGAGATGCTAATATATGTAAGGTCTGATTCAACGAACAAAATGATGCACCTAAGTTTCTAGCCAAATGCAATGGGGGATGCTATTCATCAAAAATTCTGCTATCCTGTTTTTGTGTTTCTATTTCTCTACAAAATTAGTGAAATACAGCGGATATTGATGTTGAAGACAGCAATTGTACAAACTTCTATTCCTTGCTCTCTCTTTTTTTCACACTTTTTGAACGCAATGATTCTACCAAAAGCTCTAAAAAGGTTTAAATAATTTTAGAAACTAAAAGGGTTTTACCCTCTACCGTCTGCGCCATTTATCTTCTTGGTTTTCGAGAAAAAGAAATATAAATAATACCAGGTCAACGAGACCAAATGATCCCACCTTAGACCTTTCCTTACAATTAGATATGTTTTCCATATGAAAAAAAGAGTACAAAAATGCCGTCAGATCTTGCATCTGACTTTTCGAATTAAATATCAAATTACCCACACTTATTGTTGGGATTCATCGCCAAGTGGAGACTCTTTCTTCATAAAATTTTGATATTTATTTTTTTTTAATAATTATTTTTTTATTTTTTTATTAATTATTTTTTACTCATAGTTTTCTATAATTTTATTTTTTTCGTCTAGTATTTATTTTAAATCTTGAGCTGATACAATCTATCTACTATGTATAGTATGTAGAACATTCTACATAATATATTTAGTTCACAATCAGAATCAGAATCGAAATAAATATTTGAATCTTCTGGAAGAGTAGGAATTGAGTTGTGGTAGATTGGGTCATGCCCATTCCGTCCCGAAATCAGAATTCAAACAGGATTTCTCCCAACCAAAAGGTTGGAATGGGAGTCACTCATTTTCGATTTCAGACTCCAACTCCCTCCAACCGAAAACCCTTCGTATTATCAATTAACCTCTAATCTACTCACCTTTGGAGAGCAAGACGGCTAGCAGTAGAGGATAAGGTGCTACCGAGTGCAAGAGCATCTTCCAATGCTTCTCCTCTTCCACAACTCCTAGATTCTTTCCCTTTCTTTTTTAGTAGCGAAGGAGGCAGCAACAGTGAGAGAAAGAAACTCCGTGCTTTTTTGAGCAAAGGAGCCGTTGTGGTGAATGCTTTTGAGAGAGGAATTCGTCTCTGGAACTTGGTGGGGAGCAGGAGGAGAGTGGTGCTGGCTGTCAGCATATCCACTTCAGATGGCCTATTATACTTGTTCTAATCGATTTCTCATTTGAGAACGTAATGAGAAAAAAAGAAAAAAGGAGACAGGAGGAGAAGGGAGGAAGGAAAGGGGCAGCAGCAATTTCGGGATTGTGGATAGATTTGACAATTGCATCCAATCCAGATAGATTCCGACCCGATCCGGCCCTAATGGGTCGAGTTGATCAACGTATTGATCAGGTTTTAATCCGACCCAATCCAAATCCGATCAATTTATATCTCGGATCGGATTGGATTCGGATAGTGACCACCTCGATCCATTATCTGACTCAAATTTGATCCGATTTTATGTATATATATTGCTCAAATGTGGGCTAGTTGTATAAAATATAGGTCTTATGGCCTTTAGGCTTGGTTAAAATCTCAAAGGCTGAAGAATGGCAGTGAACTATTATTCAATGCTTCTATTTTCATCTAGAAAATCTCATTTAAGTAGAGCGGATATCCAATTGAATAATCCGATATCCAATCGGATCAAATATAGATAAAAAAAATGTTGATCCATCAGAATATGGATCGGATTCAGATCAAAATATTAAGATATCAAATCAGATCCGAATCGATCCAAATTTATATCCGATCTGCCTCGTTGCCAAGCCTAGCCATGGAAGAAGAGAAGCCAGATGAATCAAGGCTGATGGCAGGATGTTGGACCAGACCAGCGGTCATGTAGTCACGTGGTTTGCGGCTGACTTCCACGCACCCACCCGATCATGTTCACAGTAAAATTTATTAGGACGTTCCTCAATATAAAATAGAATACCCTGTTCCTTGCACCTTTTAGACGTTGATTTTTCTTATACGTGACTGTGATGCATGAAAATTTTTCATTATGAGTATTATTCCCTCCCATTGCCTATTCTTTCCCAAGCTCCCATTCTTTTTTGCCCATTTGTAGATTAAAATATCATTTGCAACTGGCCAAGATGGTATAGTATACAAACATTTACCTGGATTCCACGTGGGTCAGTAAAATTGGGACAGGGTTGGTATCTTTCGTCAGGAAAAAAAAAACGGAGGATGATCATACAATGACTGCTTCAAAATCTTTAAATATAGATGAATGAATGAAGGCATTCACAGTGCTTTGAGATTCGTGCGGCTGCGGTCCATTGGTCAGCAGCTCAAAAAAGAGAAATCATTCTTTGGTGAAAGATACACCAAGAACCCATTAAAACTTGCAAGGTGCCAAGTTGGATTGTAAAAGAATCAGCTGTTCGGATGCACATGGTAAACGATGCGATCCTGTCAAGCTCCTAGCAACCCAAATTGCAGGAAATAACTAGAGTTAGGTTGCTTGGTGGCCAAAAAGATCTGTGCAAGAACTTTTCCCAGCTAATCTAACCATTTTCCAATGAATTGTATGATTTCAATTCTGGAGTTCTTTATTGCTCTTCAACATGACTGTGATTCTAATGCCATCTATTAATGCTATCAATGTCAATGGAATTTTAATGGCTTCCATTTTGATTTCGGGATGACGAATAATCCTTCCAAAGTAGTGGCAATTGTAGAACTACGGTGTTAATGCCTTTCATATATTCTATATATTAGCATTGAAATGTAGATGATGCCACTCACCATTACCGGTGCAACTATATTGTCTTCCTCATTTTCTTCCTGCTTTTCAGTGGCAATACCATGAATCTCAAATATTAGCTAACAGTCCGATTATTTAATGCCAATGAACCTATATATGATCCTACCGCATCAATTTTTTCTGGTGGTCACAAAATACAAATTCAGTCTCCAGCAAAACTTGTGATTGTCTATATAAAGATTGCTAGCATAAATTGTTGTTATTTGAAGCTGTATTGCTTAGAGTCGATACAACAAACAGTTGGTGTGCAAGAAAGGAAAGTAACAACAACAAGAGAAAAGTGGACTGAAATTCATCACTTTTTATTGCATATTAAATCCAACGTACAGCAGAGATATATATAGACTAAAAACATAACTGACATGCTATAAGAAACTACCCACTAATACAGAAACTCAGCCACTACAAACAGAAGTTACATAGAAACTACCTTAACTACATTAGAAATAACTGTAAATAACTGCCTATGAACATGGAGAGGGATAACCCTACTACTCACAGGAACTCCTAGCCATGTTTAGCATTCACACACGTTGCACGACTGCTCATGCAGTTTCTAAGGCACACGAACAACACTCCTCGTTATATTAGGAACTGCAGATTTCGAGTTTCTTTCTCAAAAACTCAAACCTACTGATAGGAGTGGCTTGGTGAAGATATCAGCCATCTGGTCCTCAGTGTTGCAATGCAGTCGAGTAACTTCACCATTTCTCTGTACCTCCCTTAAGAAAAACAACTTAATGTTGAAATATTTGATCTTTTCATGAAAGATCGGATTATGTGAGATAGAAATAGCAGCCTGATTGTCCACAAATACCTCGGTGCTTCCTTTTTGCTCTAAATTCAGATCACACATGATCTTATTCAACCATAAAGCTTGATTAACTGCAGTTGTTGTAGCTATGAATTCAGCTTCTACAGTTGATTGTGCCACGATCTTTGTTCTTGGAACACCATGAGAAAACATCTGAACCAAAAGTGAAACAATACCCTGAGGTACTCTTCATATCATCTAGGGATCCTACCCAATCACTATCGGAATGCCCAAGCAGCTTGAAATTTTGGCATTCGCTGAACTTGACACCATAGTTGATAGTCCCTTTGACATATCTGACTACTCTTTTTGCAGCCTTTAAGTGCAACTCACTTGCACAATGCATGAACCGAGACAAAATACTCACAGCATACAAGATATCAGGCCTTGTTGCTGTGAGGTACATCAGGCAACCAATTAGACTTATGTAGAATGCCTCATCCACTTTCTCAGCTCCATTATCTTTGCAAAGCTTCTCCTTTTGATTCATAGGAGTACTCATGACCTTGCAATCTTCCATGTGAAACTTCTTGAGGATTTCTTTGATAGATTTTCTTTGATAGATGAAAATTTCATTATGATTTTGCTTGATCTCCATTCCAAGGAAGTAGGCCATCAATCCGAGATCAGTCATCTCAAAAGCCTTCATCTTTCTAGCTTAAATTCATCAATGAGACCTGCATTACTTCTTGTAACCAAGAGATCATCAACATAGAGTGAAATGATAAGAATGTCAGCACCATAATGCTTGACATAGAGAGTAAATTCTGAAAGACTTTTCTTAAAGCCTAAACTTAGCAGATGCTCATCAATTCTACTGTACCAAGCTCTTGGTGCCTGTTTTAAACAATAGAGAGCCTTCTTGAGCAGATAAACCTTGTTCTCCTATCCTTTTGCAGCAAAGCCTTCAGGTTGCTTGATATAGATCTCTTCTTACAGAAATTCATTGAGAAATGCAGACTTAACATCCATTTGATATACTTTCCAGCCTCTTTGTGCTGCAACAGCAAGCAACAACCTGATTGTGTCAAGTCTAGCTACTGGTGCAAACTTGTCTGAGTAGTCTTCCTCAAAGATTTGAGCATAGTCTTTCACCACAAGCCTTGCCTTATGTTTATTGATAGAACCATCAGCATTTAGCTTGATTCTGAACATCCATTTAACTACAATCACTTTTCTGTTTTGTGGTCGATCAACCAGCTTCCAAGTTTATTTTTTTCGATCATGGATAGCTCCTCCTGCATTGCAGCTATCTATTTTGGGTCCTTTTCTGCCTCCTTATAACCTGCAGATTCACATACTGCAATATTGCATCTTTGATAAATATCAGAGAGTAATCTAGTTCCTCTGATCAGAGGTTCATCCACCAATTCATTTGAATTCTTCAAAGGATCAGTATTCTGATTCTCCTTTTGATTCTCCCAGTTTCACTGCTCATTTTCCATGAAATGCACATCTCTACTTATCACCATGTTTCCTGTTTGAGGCTGAAACACTTTGTAAACCTTCGAGACTATGCTGTAATCCACAAAAATACTAGGAATAGCCTTCTTATCCAGCTTATCATGCTTAACCTATGGCACATAGGTAAAGCATAAGCAACCAAAAACTTTCAAAAATTGCCATGAAGGTTTATACCGATGCCATGCCTCAAATGGTGTCTGATCATTCACTACTCTTGTGGAAAGTCTATTTTGAAGAAACATAGCAGTATTTACTGCTTCTGCCCAAAATTTTTTGGTAGCCCTTTCTCATGCAACATACATCGGGTCATCTCCATGATGGATCTGTTCCTCCTTTCACTAACTCCATTTTATTGTGGAGTATAAGGAGCAGTAAGGTAGTGTTCAATTCCAGCTTCATCACAAAACAGGTTGAATTGTTCTGAGGTATACTCCTTGCCATTGTCGGATCTCAAAACTTGAATTTTGCAGCCACTTTGATTCTCAACCTTTGCCTTGAATCTTCAAACATAGCCGCAACCTCTGATTTGAACTTCAAAAGAAATCCAACTCATCCTAGTTAGATCATCAATAAAGACAATGTAACAGAGACTACCTTTGAGTGAAGGTGTTCTCTGAGGTCTTGCTAAGTTCGTATGAATTAACTATGGCTTTTGAGCAGCTCTCCAAGTTGATTTAGGAAATGGCAACCTAATTTGCTTGCCATATTGACAAGCTTGGCAATTTGGCAGCTGCTCTTCGAGATGAGATAAGTCTTTCACCAATTCTTTCTTCTGTATATACAGCACTCCTTGGTGATGAAAATGGCCTAGCCTCTTGTGCCAAACCTTTGTTGTGCTTTCTAAAGTAGGAAAAGCAGCCTGCTCCTCCTCCATTGGAACGAGGGAGAAGCTTTTGCCTCTCATCTTGACCTTGAACATCTCCTGACCAGCTGCGTCTTTGATGAGACAATGTCTGTCTTCAAAGAGTGCTTTGAAGCCCTTCTCGATTAGCTAACCAACGCTCAATAGATTTTGATCAATATTAGGTACATAGAGAATATCAGGGATTGTTTTTGTACCTGAACAGCTTTCAATTGCTATTGTGCCCTTTCCTTTGATGGCAATATAATCTCCATTGTCAATTCTGACTTTTGTGATTGATGTCCTATCCAGCTCTTTGAAAAGTCCTCTATCATGAGTCATGTGATTAGTGCAATTGCTATCAATGAGCCAGCTCTTACTTGAGCTCTTGCCAGCGAAGCATGTTGCCACGAAAAGCTGATTCTCCTTTTCTTGATCTGCAATCTGAGCTTCAACTCCTTGCTGGTGATTTTTGCCTTTGCAAATCACATCCTCATGGCCTAACTGATTGCATTTACTGCATCTTGCATCAGATCTTCTCCAGCACTTGTAATGAGGGTGACTTTTGTGACCACAGTGTTGACATGGAGGGAATTTTCCTTCTTGCTGCCACCACCACTGCTGTTGTTGTTTGCAGCAGATTCTCCATTTGTCGTTGAGTGTTTCTTACCATTCTTCTTCTTGCCTTTGCCACCATTCTGATGCTTAGCTTGTAATGCTCCTTCAACGGAACCATCTTGCCTCATGAGCCTTCTTTGCTCTTGTGCCTATAGAGCATTTAACAACTCTGCCAAGGTAATCCTAGATAGATCCTTAGCATTTTCTAAGGAAGAGATGATTGCCTCAAACCTTTCAGGCACCGTAACAAGAATTTTTGAACTATTCTAGAGTCAGAAAGTTTAGAACCTAACAATCTTACCCTATTGACAATGCTTAGAAGTTTGTAAAAATACTCTTTGATTGTTTTTGACTCCTTCATTTTCTACATCTCGAACTCCCTTATCAAATTCAGCACCTGCATTCCTCTGATCGTTTCATCTCCTTGGTATTCCTCCTTGAGATAGTCCCTGATAGCCTTTGCTGAACCAAGGGTCACGATTCAGGTGAAGATTGTTGGTGAGATAGCAGCAAACAAGCAGGCCTTTGCCTTCGATTTCTTGTTTCTTCTCCTTGTGATTTTTGATTTGAGCCATGGTGGGATTGTTTGGCAGAGGAGAAACCTCATAATCCTCCTCTACTGCTTCCCAGAGGTCCAATGCATCCAAGTAAGTCTCCATTCTCACAGGCCACACCTGATAGGTGATTCCATAAAAGACGGGCAACAAATGAAAAACCAGCTTCCACTTCCATGGCTTGAAGGTTTTTCACTGAGTAGGTTTGGTTTGTGTATGGATTCACTCGGATACTCTCACAAGGTCACTCACAGATCCCTTACGAAGGAGGCTCTGATACCAATTATTGTTATTTGAAGCTGTATTTCTTAGAGTCATTACAGCAAACAGTTGGTATGCAAAAAAGAAAAGCAACAACAACAAAAAAAAGTAGACTGAAATTCGTTACTTGTTATTGCATATTAAATCCAACGTATAGCAGAGATACATATAAACTAAAACATAACTGACATACTGCAAGAAACTATCCACTAATGCAGAAATTCAGCCACTACAAATAGAAGTTACATAAAAACTACCTAACTACATTAGAAATAACTGTAAATAACTGCCTACGAACATCGAGAGGGATAACCCCACTACTCACAGAAACTCCTAGCCATGTTTAGCACTCACACATTCTAATATCCGGCCCATTGGGCCTTAAATCCAGCCTAACAAAAAAAAAAAAATTGAAGAAGACTCCCGCAGGGAGTCTTCTTCTCCCGACCGACTCCTAATTGGAGTCGGAAACCTCATCGGAGAGGAGTCAAACTCCT
>KE506094.1:57275-69348 GCA_000441515.1 Elaeis oleifera
AACATTGTCAACTTCATTGAACTTAAATTTATTATTTATTTTAAAAAATTTATTGGATGTAAGATATTTGATTTAATTATTTGAATTAAAATTGAATAATAATTATTTAAATTTATTCCGCTGTGATCATTGATATCGTGATGAGATGCCTTGCATGCTTATGGAGAGGTTCTTCATAAGTATGCGGCGGTTGCCACAATCTCCTGCTCGCGATCTTGGACTGGGGGCGTGACACACATGTTGCACAACTGCTCATGCAGTTTTTAAAGCACACGAACAACATAAATTGTAGAGATGACTCGTGCTCCCAGAAAATTACCAAGATTTATAGAGTTTGAGATGATATTGAGACACCAAAGGACATACCTAGATCCACTATGCATAGAATGACAATGTTTCCCAGAGGCCATTAGTTAGAATACAATCCATCAGCAGGATACAACCAAGAAAGGAAGGATCAACTAAGCTTGTTCTAGTGATAACTGCAGCAATTAAGATGATTTGTTCTTCCGCTCAAATTAGCATTCAATTTAGATTTCCGGGTAATCAACATGTGAATTTTGTCTACATATTCACAACATGAATATCAAAGCATGATAATATGCCCAAGAATACATATAAATTCTATTCCATTGCAAACACTTAAGATGCTCAAAATACTTCCACCTACAATGCAAACACTTCTGTTGCTGCTTCCATAGCACCACGATGAGCAACGTCAGTGATTGCATTAACAAATGGAAATACCACAAATTTCAGACAACTGATGGAAGAAAGATCAATTTAACTTTGCAAGTGTTTAGATCCAAAGTTTTGTGTGTACATGGTTCGGCATGCTTGAAAAACCTCTTCAAGGTCCAGGCTACCAAACTTCAAGAGTTCAAGTGATACTTTTTGTAGAGCCAGTGAATTCCCAGACTAACAGCAGGGATCTATTGCCCATGCTTTTAGCTGCTCGTACGACCCTACATTCGGAGGATTCAGGAGATACTTGGACTTCGGTGCTCTAAAAAAGCCTTCAATAAAGAAATATTGTTGAATCCTAAATTGTTGCTATGCTTGCATTGCCAGAATGTTTATATGTTGATAGCTTAATTGCTTGGGTGTCATTGAAAGAAGAGTGCACAACAGCACTAGGAAGATCATTAATGACAGTAAAGGGGTCCAGGTAGATGCCAATGTATGAGATCAATGGATCGGCACGCGAATCATCAATGATGAACCACAAAAACCGAGTTTCAACCATTGGAAATTGAAGCAGCCTTTTATACCCAATAGTTGTGCCACATACAACTGTCGTCCACCTTCCGTTTCTCAAATATCAACGTGAAACTTAATAACTCGCTGTCCCATTTGAATCGGCTCTTGGACCTGCAGTACGTTAAATGCTACAGATTGACCTAAGTCCAGTAATATTGTCCAATCTGTTTCACCCTCCTCAGGAGCCCAGTAACCATAAATACCTTGCTGGAGGACATTGTAGGGACCAAAGTGTGTATTATTCATACCTCCACGCACATTGCTTGCAGTAACAGTGGCATTCTGAGCCAAGTTAATGGAGAATATTGTGCTCCGAATTGCCGTGAAGTCATGCAGCACTTGAAGGTCTTCGTCAGATATTAGGCCTGATGAATTGGGTGGGACATTCAGTATCAACAGACAGTTCCTGCCTACTGACTTGTAATATATGTCAAGCAAGGCCATTGCGGACTTCGGATGCTCCGAGCTGTGCCAAAACCAACCTGGTCTGATGGACACATCACACTCAGGGGGAACCCAATCATGCCCATGTGGATCTCCTCCTTGAGAATATCTGTTGCATGTGCAGTGAAAGGTGATTGCGTTTAAAATTTCTTCAATATTGCAAATTGCTTGTTTATAACTAATGCAAAATTAGATAGGACAAAAATCATACAAGAGTTTCAAAATAAGGTAGATAAAAGCAGTCAAGACATCCATGCACACTTAGAAAATCAGTTACAATATGATCATCATAGAATATTGAAGTGTGTGACAAGCAAAATTTACCTTTACCAACAAGGCTAGGTCATGGTTATATTTTAGAACCAAGTAGGAAGGCTTCAAAATACATGAAACATTTAAGAAAAGATAGATACTGTTTTTTGTCATTTTCCTACTTCAACAATATTATTTCTGGGTCTAGCAGAAAGAAGGGTCGCTTCATGGTTGCAGGAACCCTACACTGCGACCAATAAGTCTACTCATCAACTGGTCTTCTCTAAAGTTCCAAAGGCTAGAAACTATATAACCCTTAGTTTAGAGTTGATGTCAGTAATCTGCTCAGTTAAATCATGAAAAATCTCCTCGGCTTGTTTCCAACTCTGTTTACTTCATTCATGCACTTTATGGACTTCATGTTAGGGGTGGACCCTTTTCTGTTTATTTATTTGCACAGAAGGACGTCATCTGAAAAACCACGTACAACTGATGAATGTTATTGGATCACCATATGTTATAGATCCATGAAATGTCTAAGTCATGATATTGAATGGAAATTGGCATTTGAGGAACTAAAACAAGGGTTCACTGCCAGATCCAAAGCAAAAGCTTTGAATAAAAGCTTTTGCTCTAGCAACTTGTAAACTAAAGACACTAATCTAAGAGATGAATGATCTTCTTATCAATTCCTGACACAGACGATGAGATGACCAATTAAGCATTTGCATTGCAAGTAACCTTGCAGTACATTTGTAAAATAAGCTTATATAAGTCAATAGTGATTTTATGGGAATGATAGCAAATAAGCAAACAGCAACACAATAAGACTAAAATCAACTGATTGATATTCACATTGATTCTCTAAAGCATAATCAAGAATAACGTATATGTTCTAGACGAAGCATGCACAATATTTTATGCTCTAGTTTGGGAGTTCAATAGTAAAGCAAATGTAATTTTGGCTGTTATAGATGCAACAGGTTTGCTGTTGATTGTATGGGGTTATTGTTTGACCTCTAGGCCAAATTAGTTGTAATAGCTCTATAGGTGGCCACCTCCCTACTCAAGGATTTTTTTCATCATTTCTCCATTTGAAGTAGATAGTGACATTTTATCCCTAAACAGAGAGGAATGGAGCAAAAAGATTCATGTAGCTGATCCAACTACTTTGGGATAAAGGCTTGGTTGAGTTGAGTTGTGCGTTATTTGGCATTCTAGCCCTCTTTTATCTTTAACTCTTCTTCTGTTTTCTCCTATTCTTCATTTTTGTAATAGTTCTTCCTCTTTGTATCTTATTTCTTGCCATTTCTTTCATATATATGTCCCTCATCTATCAAAGCCCTGCACAATTTAAAATTCAGATAAAACATAACGAGATTTTTCATCTAGTAAATAAGCTAACTAATAACAATATGAAAGAATAATAGAGAGGGAAAAGATAAGAAGGGTTGTGTTGGGAGGAGGATCTCATGAACGACCATGCGGCCATGAGTAAGCCAAGCGTACAGGGCCGTGGACCCTCAACACCTTCACCAAGTGACAAGATTCTGATAAGACTGAAAGGTGCAATCACATGGTAGTGGGCCGTGATGGCCAAAGGAGGACCTCGGATTTGGTGGGAGACCCAAGAGATCACACTGGCCGACATCAAGCATCTTCAGGCATGGTTTACAAAGAATATTGTCTTTAATGAAGCTGAGTTGGCTTAGATCAGGCAACCATGGCAACTTTGCTTCATCGGAAATTTCCGGGTTGTCAACCTTCACTGGCTTACATGGCTCAAGAACACAAGCTCAAGTAAACTTGGAGAAAGAGTTCCAGCTCTTAAAGGTGCTGAAAGATATTTTAGCTTCCATTTTGGGGGTGAACGGGACATGTTTGAACTATGGATGGCAGGTCTTTGGACAATCACCAGCTACATGCTTGCACTAGAGGTTTGCAATTGAACTTTGTCCATTCCATGAACACAATAAAGACTGGGTCTTGTGGATGCAGATGTCATGACTCTCGTGGGAGTATGGGGAACCCTTCGACATTGCCTTAGCAGTTGGTGCTCCCCTATAGGTTGATTTGTGCATTGAGACTTCGACAATGAAATGGATCACCAAGACGAATTATGTGCACCGAGACTATGACAATGAAAAGGATTGCCAAGACAAATTCTACCTGGTTGGCTATGCGAGTGGACCTCATGAATCCATTGATTTCTCATAATCATGGTCGACGTACAAGAAACTAGGGTGCCATATACTTTTGTCTATGAGGTTATGGGTATTGTGTGCTTTAGTTGTAGTTGGACCAGTCATGGCCAACTAGAGTAACTCTTCTTGGAAGGCCAAGAAAGGATGATAGGTGCCCTAGATACCATCCTACTGACAAAATGGGGCAAGATAGGTATACACAAGGACAGCCTGCTGGGTGCGGTTCATCACTGGCAATGGCATCTCTTTTGTCTATGTTGGTGGTGCCACTCTATGGCCCTGTGGCATGTAAGTGCCTCTGCAAAGAGTGAACAAGATTGCTGGTGGGTGACCAAGTTATCAAACAAGTGGAGTCATAATGCCTTGCCCTATCAAGTTGGCTCAGAGTCCTGCTCAACATGGAAAGTAAGGAAGGGCGGTTCACCATTGAGTCACCTCAATGAAGGATCTAAGATGGTAGCTAATTTAGGGAAAGGCCGTTAGGAGATGGCTAGGAAGCTGGCTAAATGCCAAATTAGGGGTCAAGACCATCTGACACAGAGCCTTGATAGGGTAGAAAGCACCTTAAAGTCTTGGTACTTGAGGCTTCCTTGAATGAGGCTCTGCTAGGGTGCAACCCATGGAGCTGAGTCTTTTCAGTGTGGACTCAACCTGTGACTTTGGCAGCAATAAGTGCAAGAAGTTGAAGCATAGATATGGTAGTTCCACTTACTCTGGCTGACATGCATGATGGGGGTCCATTGGGTCCTACAGCATCATTACATGCCACATCAGCAAAAGTCAAATGCAAGGGGATTATATTTATAGACCAAGTGGCCTCATTAGGTCCCTAGGGTATTTATTACATTTGCAACGATGAAGACTCCTTGCCTAGGTTTCATTGGTGCGAAGTCTAACATGACCCTCACCACTACATTGCACAAGGTCATGTTGCAAAACTGTTGCCTTTGAATCAGTGGCCACCCCTCTCATGGGAGAGAGGCTGTAGTTGAGCAGGGCCTAGGTGGTCACCCACTAGACCTTCTAGGTGATGACACCCATATGGAGGTGATGCAGTCCAAGCAAGCACCATCCACATCAAATTTTCCGATCACAGGCAATGTCAACACGGTGAGTCATCTTATCATCCATGAATCATGGGATGATGCCATGTCAAAGATGGCAGTAGAGTAGGCCTCCGCTCCAATTTCAGCTTGGCGTCTTGCCTCTTTGTCAAATTCCCTCTGCATGTTGGTATTCATTATCTTTTGTTATGTTCACATGCAATGGTGGTGCAGTCAGTTGGAAGAATTCCATGCAATCCATCGTAGCAGACTCGACCATAGAAGCTGAACATAACGCTGCTTCGGATGTTGCAAAAGAAGGCTTCTAGTTCAAGAAGTTCATTGCGGAGCTTGGGATTATGGTATCAGATGCCATACCACTTTATTGCGACAACAATAGAGCCATAGCACTTGCTAAGAAACCGAAATCTCATCAGAAATCAAAACACATCGAACGGTGATTCCATATCATACACGACTACATCGAAAAAATATGTTGAGGTACGAAGAGTAGGCTTCGCGGACAACATGACAGACCCACTGACAAAACAATTGAGTCAGTCAAATACGGAAGTCCACCTTGAAAAGATGGGACTTATTAATGACCAATTGGCTTTAGTCCAAATGGGAGATTGTTAGATGTATGTCCTAGAAGCTAATCTGGCTGATACATTGTAATAAGTATAAGGTACAATTTTATACTTAATATATTGATTTGATCAATAAAAAAAAGTTTCATTTTATTCAAGAATAATGTGTCCTTGAATCATCCATAGAATTAATACTTCGACACATATTCTCAAAGGTATTGAGAATTAAAAGCATGTCATCATGAGAACGATGATCGATCCAAATAGATTAGCACACAGATCGTTTTCTTCGGGGTAGATGAGTCTTTGGTCTACAATGTAGAGATACTGAGCGACGAGTATAGGTAGTTATTAGAGAACAACTAGTACTGAGTGTGATCATATGAGAGATCACTTGGATTTCTAATCAATCGTTAGTGAATGTCTCAATGCTGTAGTTGTGTGAGTAGTCCTTTGACCTGCAATGGTACGACAATCCTTGATGAATTAAAGTGAACTTATTCTGATCCATTGAAAAGAATTTCAATGATACTATGATAGAGATTATTGTATATCTCATTGCCAGATAGAATTAAACCTATGAGGTCGCACACAAAGAGATTAGATCTGAAATAAACAATTGGGCTTATGAAGTCTCAATTGAGTTTAGAAAAATTCTATTAGGTTCAGAATAACTTTGCTAGCACATGGTTGGACCTAATTTTCTCTTTACATTTGAATTACTTATTTGACAAGATTAATTCAAGTTTATTATCTGTTAATAATCTAAATGAATTAGATTTATTGGGCTCCAATTATTAGATGCCTAGGATTTTGGATCATATAAATTAAGAGATCAAACTCTTAATCAATTTTCTTGATTGTTTGCATGGAGCGCCACTTGATTTGATCAAATTGGATATGTCCACCTAAAAGAGGATGTGTGGCACCAGCATAGGGCGTCTCCTAAGCCCCATGTAGCATGTGAAAAGTAGGTGCAAAGGCTCCAATAGTTAGCACCTAATGGATCTCCTAAAGGGGTTCAAATAACTAAGAGAATAAGGATTCTTAATGCAAGTAGAACTTGTATTAAGAGGCTATTAAGTTTGAATAGGATTCAAAACTTTTGCTTATTTAAAGAGGCCTTCTCTGAGATTTTTTACTTCTGATTTCTTACAGCCCACGCCTCCCATGAGACCTCCCCACGCCCCCTTTCTCTTGTCCCTCTCTTCTCTCTTCTAGCTCCAACGCCCAAGAAGCTTGGGTGTCTTCCATCTTCCACGCTCAAAAGGAGTTTGGACGTCCCTTGCTTGCTAGTTCCAAATCTTGATTGCTTCATAATCAAGGGAAGAAGAGTAAGAGAAGAAAGAAGAAAAGATCAAAAAAGGATCAAAGAGTTGATCGTGATCCAGGCTTCATTCAGATTCGCAAGGTGATCGTTTTTACAGAAGAAAGATCAATACCAAAAAGAGTTGTTCTAAGCTAATCCTGAGTGGATATCCATTGAGGTCAGACACTTGCACAGCTAAGGGAGAACCTACTCTCTTCCAGATCTAAATTTGAAGAAAGAAATTGTGAAACAGATGTGTGATTCGATCACATACTAAAATTCAGCATGTGTTCAATTTCAGCATATGAAGTAGATCCTTGTGTTCTATATTTATGTATGCATGATTTAGATAAAAAATATTTAATCTTTATTCCGCTTCAATATTTAGAAAAAAAAATTGAAATATATATACATGCCCTGATATGAAATTCCAACTGGGAGAGGCTGGAGCCGAGAAATACTATGATACTGCTAGAGGAGGTGCTGAAGAGGGGCGTGCTATTGATGGTGAGCCACGTGCAGTAGCTAGAGAAGGAGGAGGATGGTCCTTGTGGCTCAAAATCATCCAAGTGCTCTCCCTCTTCACCCTCAACTTCTCCTCTAGCCTACTCCTATCCCGACTCCATCCAAATCTATCTGTCATGAATCTTATAAATCTTCATATGATACAAGATCTTAGCATTAAAATAGTCAGTACGCATGAGTTCTCTAAAGTCTTCTCCCTCAAGATCAACTCGAAAATCTTTGAAAATTAAAGTAAATACCATGCTGTATGGGAGACAAGCTTTTGATCTATTTGCCATATTTTTGATTTGTTGAAGCATCATTGAGGGTAGGTTCATCGCAATCCCTTGAATCAAGTAGAACATTACTGCCAACTCTCTCTTAGCAACCCAATCTTGATGCCCGATCTTACGAAAGAATATGTGGTTGACTATGCTGTGCAGTAGCCTCATCTCTATAGATAATTGATTTGCAATTACTTGCTTAATATTTGATACATTCTCCCTTTCCAATACACATTTTAAAGCTTCAATTTTATCATCTAAGTTTAGATAGCAGATTCCTATCCTAGGCACTTCCAAGATTTGCCCTAGTTTTCTCTCAGATAAAGAAATCTGCACCCCCTTTACCATTGACTCAACAGATTCTCCATTACCCCTTAAATTTTCAAAGAACTCTCGCACAAGATTCGGATAAGTTGATACCTCAAAAGAGCATATCTCCCAACCTTGTTGTCTTACCCAATTGCCAATCCAAAAATGCTCAACATCCAAAAATCCAAAATCTACCTTCCTCCCAGTTCTGACAACTCTCATAGCCATGAACAGTCGAGGAAGAGGGGAGGAGAGTGGGAAGGAGCAGTCAGTCCTTCAGAAGCCTCCTGTCGATGCTTCGTCCTTTTCTCGATTGACTGCGAGTCCCTCTGGTGCTTGCTCCCAACGGATTTGGTCTTGAGTGCCATGGGGTAGCTCGGCTTCACCAGGAAAGCGAATTGAAGAGAGAATCGAGGGAGTTTGGAGAAAGTCAGAGCAAGTCGATGTAGGTTTGGAGAGAGATGGCTCGAAGAAACAGTGAAAGATAAAGGTGAATAAGGTTTACGGAATCCCTTCAAAAAAAAAACTAGGCCCCGACGAACGAGTCAACTCGAATTTTTACTCAAGTTGACTCGAGCATGAGTTGACTCAAAGTTATATTTGAGTCGACTCAAGCACGAGTCTGAAACATATTATTGTTTATTGATTATTCAGTGTACTAAAGACATTGGAGGTTTTCAAAAGAGGTCAATCAATGGTTATGTAGATAAAATTGATTATTTTGAGTTAGGATCAATTTAGTTTTGGTAAACAGGATGAAACCTAATCTGAGTGATAGCAAATTCCTAGATCTCTTCTAATGATACTAAACCTCTCCTCTTAAGAGGTTTAGTGAAAATGTCAGCTAATTGCTTATCTGTAGGTACGAATTCAAGTATTACATCATTTTAAACATAATTTCTTATGAAATAATGTCTTATTTCAATATGTTTTGATCTTGAGCATTGAATTGAATTTTTAGTTAATGGCACTTGTATTGTCATATCTTATTAGGATTTTGTTAAGTTTAATATCAAAATCTTCAAGTTATTGTTTAATACACATTATTTAAGCACAATAATTTTCGACAATAATATATTTGTCTTCGATCATTGATAATGCTACCGAATTTTATTCTTGTTAAATCATTATTATTTCTTGTTAAACCATTAAATTAAGTTAACACCAAAAATTGACAAATGTCACTTATGCTTTTCTATCTAGTTTGCAACCAGCAAAATTAGTATCAAAATATCCTATTAATTCAAATGGAGATAGCTTATCATGCCATAATTCTACATTTATAGTTCCAGACAAATATCTAAATATTTTTTTCATAGCAATTAGGTGAGATTCTTTAGGATCTGATTTATATCTGGCATACATACATATAAACACTAAACATAATATCTGACCTACTTACGATAAGATAAAGTAGAGATCTTATTATACATCTATATGGTTTAGTATCAACTTTGTTATCTCTTTCATCTTTATTAAGCTTATAAGAGGAACTTATGGGTGTGCTCATTAGTTTTAAGGTCTCCATTCCAAACTTTTTGAGTATTTTTTTTATATATTTTGTTTGATTGATGAAGATTTCATCTTCACTTTGCTTAATCTGAAGTTCGAAAAAGAAGTTCAGCTCTCCCATCATGCTAATCTCGAACTTACCTTACATCAACTTGATAAATTTCTTACAAAGAGATTCATTAGTAGCACCGAAATTATATCATCTATGTAAATTTACACTACTAATAAATCATCATTTTTCTTTCAAAATAGTATTTTATCAACCTTTGCTCTAGCAAATTTATTTTCTAATAGAAATTTACTCAACCTTTCATACCATGCACGAGGTACTTGTTTTAAACCATATAGTGCCTTGTCCAACTTGTAAACATGATTAGGGTAGATATGATTTTCAAATCCTGGTGACTACTCTACATAAACTTCTTCAGTTATATAACTATTTAAAAATGCACTTTTAACATCTATTTGATAAAGTTTGAAGTTCATGAAATATGCAAATGCAAGAAGCAATCAATTACTTCTAATCTTGCAACTGGAGCAAAGGTTTCATCAAAATCAATGCTTTCCTCTTGATTATATCCTTTAGCTACCAATCTAGCATTATTCTAATAATAATTTCATTTTCATCTAATTTGTTTCTAAAACCTATTTAGTTTCAATCACTGGATAGTCGTTAGGTCTTTCAGTTAAAGTCCAAACTTTATTTTTTCAAATTGATTTAGTTTCTCTTGCATAGCATTTATCCAATTTGGATCACTTTCAGCCTCTTCAATAGTTTTGGATTCAATTTGAGATACAAATGCTAGATAATTATTTATATTTCTAGCACACCAGTTACTTGGTGACAGCCTGTGCCCTTTGAGGCCTTCTTCCTTTTGCCCTTCTCTGTTTTGGCTGCCCTCTCCCACCAAAATATTTGGAGTTCAACTGGTCTCATAAGGGAAGACTACCGGATGTTCATACTCTAGTTCATCCTTTCTTCCTAAAAGATGGAAGCTTTGTTTTGCATGGAGCCACATGGCTTTTATGCATTTGTTTTGAGTAGGGTATCACTTTTATATGTGCTGTTGTTGGGATGTGTATGGCTGCTATGTCTAGTTGTAACTCGACTATCCTATAATATACAACCATTCATGCACCAAAATATAATAATATACACAAAATATAAGAAAATGACTTCAAAGATCCACCTAGAGTGTTTCAAACTTCAAACAAATTTACCATTCATACTACAGAAATTCTTTATCTTTGAAATGAAAAACATGAGGTCTTGTTCTCTGATACAATTGTATATGCCTAGCAATTCTTGTGTCTTTGGAGACAGGATCGATATTACCTCCATAGGTAATCACGAGCTCCTCAAGACTGACGAAGGAGACCTCTCTTATTTTGGTATTAAGATTCTCCAAACATGTCAGCTAGAAATTCCAAAAGTGCTATCAGGAATATGTTCTCATCATGGAGTTCACAATGGAATACAAGAAACTTTCTCGGTATTTACTTCACAATATTTTACTTGTCTAAACATGTTTGTAGCAGCTTTGTTTCAGCAGAATGCAATTTACTGCATATAAAGCTCCAAGTCATCCTTGATTGCATCCTCAAACATGAATAATTCTAGCCAAGCTTTGATAATTCACTTATATAACCTTGATTAGCAATGTTCTTGGTCATTTTCAACCCCAATATCCAGTCAACTGTTTTCTCACTCTATTTATCCTATTAAGTACTGTGATATAGATATCTAATATAAAGTATCTTGAGTAGTTTATAATTTATCCAATTGGTCATTCTTCATTAGCATACTCATTCTTCTTCCACCAATGAATATTTCAAGAGGTCTCACAGATTTCTTACAAACATAAGCCTTTTAAAAAGCTCTTTTCTTGTCTTTTTATAAATCATTCAATACTTTCAGCAAATTGCAACCCCAAATAGGCTAGGAATTGTACTGTATTATATGACTTGCTAACCCCTTGGATTAATACATCATTAGGACTCTTAGTGTATTTTGGGAAATACATTAAGGCGTCAATAGTGGGAAAATTACTACAGCACCACCAAAACAGTCTCATTAGCTAATTACCTACAGAAGTAATATCAAAAGTTCATTCACACATACGCATCCATGGCTGCAGAATTTTTTTAAGCCACATACCAATATGTTAATTAGTTTGCAACAAAATAAAGCTCCTTAAAAGATATCATGCCCAACTTGCTAGTTTGAAAGCTAAAATATATTTCATACAAATATACAAATCAAAGTCTGCCATCTCGTTACTGGGCCCCATGCTGGTGCCAACTTGTTATTATATCAGTACAAGGTCGGTTCGGCGTACTAAGCGTGGATACAGGACCAACC
>KE506094.1:79754-97827 GCA_000441515.1 Elaeis oleifera
CAAAGAAGGCANAGGGGAATATCATCTCGAACTTACAGAGAGTAAGGATAATCTTTTTCTATAATATGTTGATTTAACTTCACCTCAATATCTTCATATATAAGTCTCGAAAATAAACTTTCAGATCAAGTAATGTATCACACACATTATCTAACAATAATCCATGCAAGCCAACTGGGAACACATATTGTAGAAGCACGCGGCAATCGTGATTTTTCATCCCAATGATCTTCCTATCTTTCGACTTAATGCATCATTTCAAGCTTGAGGCGTATCCATCGGGAAACCTCACTGATCTCAGATATATGAGAAATTAATTTTTCTCTCTTCGATTCAGTACATAATATGCCAATAGCTTGACCAGCCTATCCCCCATCAAATCAAATATAATTCCTTTCTAATCCACATATCCTCCAAGTCAAGATGAGCCTTCACGATATTCTTCGTTCTTCCTTCGATATTGAGGATGATATAAAATACATTATCAAATATGTTCTTTTCAATATGCATGATGTCAAGATTTTATCGAAAAGAAGTATGTTTCAATATAGAAGATTGAAAAACTTGCTCTTTTTTCTCCAATTTTCTGTACTTATTTGCACGCCTACTTGGCTGGTCAGACCCTTACCAAATATGACATCTTGTGGGTCAAGTAGTTAATTTAAAATGTTGTCTGTAAATCAAAATCTTGGCTGGGCATGTCATTCATGTTTGCCGTTGAACTTAAAATATCTCTTCTATCTATGATCATCCGACAAGAAATATCGATGGCCGGTGAAACAAATCTTTCCACATATACGATCTGATGTAATATCATGGTTACAAATTGAGCATGCTTTATAACCTTTTGTACACCACCCAAAATATTATCATATTCGAAAAATCGTTAATTATCTAAAGTAGTACCGCATGCATGCGAATGATGCCTCTTACGACATAATCATATGTTTCGCATCCTTCTTCCCACAAGTTTTGCAACTCTTCGATCAACGGCTCTAAAAATATATCTATGTCTCTTTCAGGGGCACGGAGACTGGGGATCAACAAAGCCAGTAATTAAAAGTAATTTCATGTACTTCTAAAATGATAAATTATAAGAAATACTATAACGGGCCCATACTATATGTAGTGTTAAGATTATCATATGGATTAAATCTGTCTGTTGCCAACCCTAGCCTAACATTTCGTAAATCAGCTACAAACCATGAATGTTCACGATCAAAATATTTCTACTCATCTCCATCTGATGGATGTCTCATGACATCATCATCGATGTTGTTCCCTCCTTATGCCATCGCATCTCACGGGCAGTATGCCTCGACATGAACAATCAACACAATCGTGGCATAATCAAAAAGTACTATAAAACTTTGCACGATTTTTTTTATCCTTACCATGACTTTTATTCCATTTACTTGAATGACAAATCAGACATGCTTGTAGATCTTTTTTATCCTTCCAAAATAGAACACAATCATTTGGACATGCATGTATCTTTTCACAGTGTAGGCCCAAGTCATTGACTCCCAACCCAAATTCTTTCAATAATTTTTGGCTTCATAATGATTTGACGGAAGTAACTCTCTCTCAGGCAACAGGTCCTTCAAAAATTTGAGTAACTAATTAAATGAGTTATTTGACCACTTACCAAGTGTCTTCATATGTAATAACTTTATTACGGTGGACAATAGAAAGTACTTTTTATAATTAGGATAAACGTCACTTTGTACATCTCTTAATAGACTGTAGCAGGTCCTTCAAAAATTTGAGTAACCAATTAAATGAGTTGTTTGACTACTTACCAAGCATCTTCATATGTAATAACTTTATTACGGTGGACAACAGAGAGTACCTCTTACAATTAGGATAAACAACACTTTGCGCATCTCTTAATAGATGCTCGAATCTATTGCTCACAGTCATGTTACTGTCCTCCTTAGCTTCTTGTCTAGAGATGGGATGCTGATATTCTGATTATATTTTCACATTTGCTTCCAATAACTTCGGATGGAGATTCTTCAGAATTTTTCTATCTTCTGCACTGAGTATTTGCCTTTCACAACTGGGTGATTCACCTACTGACGACACATTTATGGGACTTCTGGGCAACATGCTCAAACCAGTTGATAAATTTTCACCATGACAAGTCCATCTCTTATAAGTTACATATATATCGTATTCGTATAAATAATTCGGAATGTCCTATAGGGTATACCAAAATAGATTTCTGTATCGATGATATGGACAACGAGCTTTTTCATCTTCTCTAGTGTGATTGGACGTCACATTCATGAAAGACGTCACACCCGTAATGTACTCGGGACAGAACTTATTACGCAATAACATCCAACTATGATTCATGCCTACATGTTTATGATGCAAACTATATAGTCAATCTTATGTAATAATAGTTGACTAACACCTTATTTTTCTACCTATATGGTGGTGGTCCTATCCCATTCAGAAACACGAGAATTTAACATTGCCATACATGTCTTCTATGCTAAAAAATTTTGACAGCATTTCGGTGCAGTTTCCAGGACACGCAAACACTAAAATTGTGCTATATAACCAAAGAACATGACCGAAAAAGCCGACAAAACTCTCCGATGTAGAAGTCATGGTATGCAATATAAAATTCACTTACATACTCAAATTATCGACAAGGATAATTCGAGAATAGCATGTACAACACCAATATTTTTTCATTAAAAGATAAATATTAGTTCATACATGCTATCCTCAAATGAAAATTCTAAAGTTTATAGATTTGTTATGCTACGATTAACATATAATTATTATAATAATTTTATTTTAAACTATTTTCAGATCTCATCCTACGCTTCATATAATGAGTAGACCAACAAATAATCATAATTATGTCTAACGACTCAAATCAATTAAAAAAAAGAAACAAAATTTAAAACACTACTCAGAATTGCCAAAGTTACTGCTTTAGATTTGTGCAGCCACTTAACAATCATAAATTTAAATAAATCATGCCCTAATTTTTGATTCCCTCCATAAATCTCAGAGAGAGAGGGAGAGAGAGAGGGGTACCAAGATAGATGCAGCGACGATGATGGAGGCGCATGATGGTGGCAACCTACAAGATGGACCATGAGAGAGAGAGAGCCATAGAGAGAGGGGCCATACCTGAGAGATCTTGAGAGAGAGGTAGAGATTGCGGCCTGACAGACTTCAAAGAGGGACGCGGAGGCGAAGGCGGAGCGACGACGATGGTGGCGAAGGCAGAGCGACGACGATGGTCGTGGCCTTAGGGGAAGCAAACAATCGTATGTAAGAGAGGGAGAGGGATAGAGAGAGAAAGTGAGGGAGGGAGAGGGAGAACCCGGGAGGATGATGACAGTGGTGGCAGAGGGAGGACGATGACAAGCGATGGCTCGATTCGATCGATGCAGTGGGATGGTGGCGCGGCGGGATGATGGCACAGAAGGACGACGTCGATCGATGATCGGAGAGGGTTTGAATCGGTCAGTCGGTGGCGCAGCTCGACAGAGTGAGAGAGCGAGTGAGAAAGATGAAGAGAGAGGGAGGGCACGGTGGGACAGTGGCATCGGCATGTGAAAGATTTTGGGGTAAAATTTTATCATAAAGCCCCTTCTTCCCTCCTTTTTTTCAACGAAAAAATTCTTTAGCGACGAAAAATTTTGATCACCAAACAAAAAATTTATCACAAAAGAATATTTTTTGTGATGAAATTTATTCATCGAAATACTTAATTTTGAAGATAAAATTTTTTTTCATCATAAAAAATAAAATTCTAGCGATAAAAAAATTTCATCGTTAAAAATCCACTTCTAGCAACGAAATTAATATTTCATCACAAAAGAGTCAATTTTTTGTGACCAAAATTTTTTTCATCGTAAATACTTAATTTTGGCTATGAAATTTTTTTATCACAAAAACATATCTATTTGTAAAGAAAAATTTTTCATCGCTAAAATTTCGTTGTAAAAAATCAGATTTCTTGTAATGGAAGAAGAAAATAGATGTGGAGGAAAGGGAGAAGAAAAAAGAGAAGAAGAAGGAGGAAGAAGAAGGATGTCGATAATAGGTACGATGGAGGAGATGGAGGTAAAATATTTTATTATTTATAAATTTATTAACAGAGATAGATGGCTGGATCATATTCGAACGTACGGATGATTAGAAGAGTTAATATGACACTTTTAAATATAGGAGGTGTAAATGAAATCAAGCTAAATTTGATGGGATATTTTATAATTATTCATAATTTAATTAGTTACATTATAATAATATAATAATATTTTATATTTGTTAGTTTATTTTTATATATTTATCATTTATTTTTATTTCGATTAGTGCATTTCTTATAATTCTATTTTATCTTAAGATATTTTATTCATTTCACTATTATGGCATAGAGTTTTACTATATTATGTATTTTTATTTTATTTTATTTTTTATTATCGTATAATATTCATTTGTATTCATATTTGGAATTTTCAAATTCCTTTGTCGGGTCCATTGTGGGACTTGAAATTGATTTTGAGCTTGATTCTGAGATCAAGCTTGATTGTTTTGATAATCCCAAGTCAAATTAAAATTGAATCAAATTTAAATCAAAGCTGGATTCAAGCGATAATTAAAGCTTGATTCAAGCCTGAACTAACAATATATTTTGAAACTGCTTTGTTTCTTCGAGTTCTATTTATTTTCAATCCAAATTTGATTTGAGCTTTTGAACTCTAACCAGCTTAAGTCAGCCAAGTTCTTTTGATAGCCCTGCGTCCGGATCCAAAGCAAATAAGTTGCACCACACGAGGGAAAGCCACATAAATGTATATCAATAGTACAACACCTTTTGTATAATGCACTCCTTTATTTGCGCATGTTCTCAAAGATTTTTGTTAATAATAACAAAAAAAAAAAGGGATTTCTTAGGTGTTAGTAATGTAGCTCACATTAATTTACTTGAATAGCTAAGTGCAGGTTGCAGGCTTTCTTTTTTCTTTTTGGGACAGGTTTGACCCCACGTAGTGTCCCGTTGAGCTTAAGAAGATTTGACTTGGTCTCAAATAAAATTAGCAATTATAATATATTATATTCAACAAAATATTGATGCCCTTATGTCCACTATTCGTACCAATTTCTTGTGCCAGTTCTAGGTCAAGCCCCTCGGACTAATACAACACATCATTAAATACAATGTATTACTACGACATATACGTAATTATATTTCACTTGAATAGCAATATTATATAATAATGTATTGTATTCTACTATACAATATTAATATACTTTATATTTGATATACATCACAGTAATTCTTCAGTATTTATATTATAATATAGAGTATTATTATAAAATATATTATAATAAACCAAGTACAATATTGTTATTTTAGAAAAATTGAGCAATTTATTCTAGTTATTAAGATTATTCTAGAAAACCAATCCAACGATATCTCAGACCACTTCGACTGGGTATAAAATTTTGGTGGTAAAAGAGAAAAAAAATGCCATAACACATACAACTTTTCCCGCATTTCAATTTTTCAAAATCCACCAAAGAAGGCCCAATGTTTGCCATAGTCACGTCACTTTTTAATTCTCTGCACTTGTTGTAGAAAGCTTAATATAGACTGGATGCTATTATCTATTTCACAAAGCAATCATCCAAGTAATAAAAAAAATCATCCTCCAACCACTTAAATTCTTTTCTTTGCTTTTCTTTTTTTAGCTTCAAATTGTTGATCCAACTCAACTGACTACTTAAAATTACCAATCCAACTCTGCTCCTAGTTGATGCCCCTTATAAATCCATATTTAACAAGGACTAAATGAGTACTAATAAGCTTTTTTTTTTTTCTTTTTGTATATGTAAATAAGGTTTTACGTCTCTGGAGGATGGAGGCATCCCAACGTCTGAAGGATGGAGGCATCCCAACGTCTCGTTTTTGTAAAAAAATAAGATAGAATGGGTCAAAACTCTGAAACCCATCTACTAGAGAGAGAAAAAGAAAGAGGAATGAAAGAAAGAAAGGAAAGATAAAAAAAAAAAAAGAAAGAAAAATAAGAAAATAAATAAGGAGAAACGAAAGAAGGAAAGAGAAAAAGAAAAAGGGAAAAAAAAAGAAGGGATAAGAAAAGAAAGAAAAAGGAATGGAAAGAAAATAAAGTAGAAGATAAAAATAAAAACAAGAGAGAAAAAAAGAATGAGAAAAACTGAGAATATCCATCGGATCGCATAACTTAGAGTACTGCTGAGACAGGACAGTGCAGTGAAATATCATATTCCATAGAAAAATCGAAACACATCCATCCCACAATATTTAAAATCTGATCTATATATTATTAGCAACACGAAATCCAATCTATAATAAGTTATTGATTGTTTTAAACTGAGGATGCAATTACTAAATTGAATTACAACATTAGATCTCCACTGCAAAACTCCTCGTTACTATTTTGATACTCTAAAATTTATCAGGTATGACTATATAACAAAGACTGAGGTTTAAGTTTTCAGATTGTTGATGGTAATATATGTTCGCATCTCATTCCTTTAAAAGGTATCCCATTTCACAGGTACTAGATAGGGCACAATGGATGCTCCTTGTGCTAACCTAATTGCATTTTCGATCCAACTGGCTTAATACCCTATCAAAGAACCAAGACTAAATTTCTACAGAGCTCAAGTGTTCCAAATTGAGGCTGCTGAAGGCCATTTCTCAAATCTCTGAGAGAAGGCCTTCCTCTCCTTCCATTGATACCTTGAAATCATCATCACAGGCTCCTCCTCTTCCTCTTACCATCACCTGGAAAACCATGCAATCCTTCGTGTTAACTAGGCATGACCTAAGGCACAGTCAAACAGTCCCATTCTTGCATCCAAATGTCCCCTTTATAAAACTGATGTACCCGGTCATGGTTCTCTCCTTCTCCTCTTCCTCCTTCCTAGAGTTTACACAAAATGGATGTCCTCTTACCAAACCATAGCATGACAAACAAATAATTCAAATAAAAGTAGCAAAAATTAGGGGCATCTACATCATCAGTTAGGCCAGAAGAACATGACCGAAAATCACCTCTAAGAATAGCCTCAGCCCACAGCTAACCCAAATTGATGATGCCAATCCTCCCTTAATATCACTGAAGTATTTCTCTATTAGTATTCATAAATATCAAATAAGGAACAAAGGATATGTCAGAGTTTCTTTACTAGGTGCTATTTGGACCATTATCCATGAAACCATTGCGAGCAAAAACGTGATGAACTGTGATGCCCATGACCAAAGAGACTGCTGTGACCCATTTCTGTGTGAATTAAAATCACTGGGAATATAATCACAATTTGATCTTTGATAAAGCCATCATTGAACAAAAGATGTCTGAATAACAAAAGCAGACAAATCGCCACTTACTGATGCAACACATGGTTCACATGCAAAAAGCCTCACAAAATGGAAATTAGAAACAATTTTATATGAGCTTGTATCATTATGCTGAATTTCTGTCAAAACTGAGTATTGACCCTCGGCCACATGTTTCTAAACATATTTCAAAATATATCCCCTTGACCCGAAAGCAAGCTTTGTTTTTTTCAATAAAAATATAATATAATGACATTAAAACATGAACATGCTCGCCTAGATTAGGAGAGCTTATCCGGTCAAGGTTTGAGAGCAAGTGCAAGACCACCCTTGATGGTGCATTTAGTGCCTTGGGATCATACTCAGCTGAAAGAGCAAGGAATGATTTTGGCCTCCATTCATGCTGACAGAGGACTGCAGCCTTGCCGCTGTTGTTAAACCGTGCCTTTATTGTTGTTAAGGGATTAAGAGCATGACAGCTTCCAACAGTAAAACTATTCTCGTGTGTGTTGAACCTGTGGATCATTTCAGCAGCCACTGCAGCTCCAGTGACTGGATTCACCACCTGAACATAAGAAGCTTTTAAGGTCTCTCCCTTGTCAGCCCTAAAAGAATGCAAGCATATGTAAATTACAAGAAAACATAATGTTTGTTAAATAGAAGAGGAAACAAACAACCAAAGCTGGAAACCTGAATGAAGCAAACTTCAACAAGGGCCAAAATAATTATGCCTACTCTGGTGCCATTGTACGGTCATCTAAATTATAAGACAAAATCTATGTTTCAAAGCCGAGAACCTGCACATCAAGTGGTTGCAAAGTGAATGATTCCAAAAATATGATAAATGATTTGTTCTTATCCCTCATTGGAAAGTACCTAATTGTTTTATTCCATGCTCTTCCAAATATGCAGAACAATATGCAGACAATTATCATCTACAGTTGCCATCATATGAGTAAATTTATAGAATGATTATGCTAACTATGCTCAAGAAAATAGCATCATCCTCCTTTTCTTCACCCCCCTTTTCCTTTTTTAGGAGAACTTCCCATCACAAGCAGTGATCTGCAAATGAGCTGAGCTGGCCCAAAACCCATCAAGCCAGGGTATATTTGGGCCAAGCCAGCTTTGGTATGGGCTTTGGACCTAACACCCAGATGTTCAAATTGCACTTGGGCTTAAAATCCTAAAAGCCTGATTAAATCTCGAGCTCCAATAAAGTCTTGGCCTATCTCAAAGCCAGAAATCTAAAAAACATCTAATTTATATTTTATATATAGTTATACAATACATTTATATATAAAAATTATTTTTGTTCTAAGCCACTCATCTCAAGATGATAGATGACTAATATTAGAAACCCGAATCCCCATCACTTATTCACAAAATCTCTAGCACCTTTCTCTGATACTCCTCTCACCCCCTGTCTCCCATTGCGCCCCTCTTCTCTCCCAACTCCAGCCCATTGAGTCCTATATTGACAACATCAAGCTCCTCGGCCCCTCCACCACAACAATATTGAGTACCATCCAACAACCCTCCTTCCTCCCCATCTCCTCCCCAAATCTTAACGTAATGGCATACCATTCACCATTATCGATGATGATTCCCTCTCGATGACCCATCTTTCCTCCCCATCACCTCCACACATCTGATTTGGAGGCAAGGCCTTTGCATCCGGATAACCCTCCATCCTCCCCATGCCCTCCGCTATTGCCTCTATATCTGCAGGCTGCAGCCATCATCGAGAGCCACTTTCTAGAGCGGTAACTTAAGAACCGAAGAGCAACTCCCTTCGAGCTTCGGGTTGGACTCAAAATAAAGCTTAGGTCCGGCTTAGGCTAGAATTTGTAAAATTTTCCCACTTAGGCCCCGCCAGAAGTCCAACATGTTTAGGGCCAAGCATGGCCAAGTAGTAACCTAACCCAGATCGGGCTCATTTCTAGCCCTAGGAGAGGAGGGCTGACCAACAAGGCCAGTTCCCACGTAGTGAAGTGCAAGATGATAATGACACAGCTGAGAGCATGTAGCTCCCACTTTTCTCACTGTCTTCTAGGGCTTAAGCTACTTGGGATGAATCTTGGGTTAATTTCAATTTTCCACAATAGCTGAGACCTACTAATTGAATGGGTTAAGCATGTTTGGTTGGGTAATTTAATAGATAAGTTGGGCTAGTGTTTGAATACTAGACCTATCTGTTAGAAATGTTGGGTCTAGATAAACTATTATGGTGAAGAACGTCTGACTTGAGACAAGATGAAGCCAACACATTACCACCTATAGGTGTATTTTGCTAACACCTGTAGAAGTAATGTGCTTGTACATGCACTTATAGTGCTAAAAGTGATTGACCAGATTGACACCTGTTTTCATCATGAACTGAAGTAAATTGAACCAAATTACATATGGCATCAATATATGTGAGAATAGTCATACATATAGGATAGACTGCTGCCATAGATCATGATGATACTTCTCAAAGAAAGTAGAGCTTCCATCTATCATGGAATTTACGACCAACCAACAAATAAACAACATTTTAAAGTGAAGCATGCACTGAGTATGAAAAGCAGAAAATGTTACAACTAATTGATAAGAACATTATTAAAGCTATGCAAACTTATACCATTATGCTTCCAGTATTAAGCAGATAATGAGAGGGTTGAAGTTTACAATAATTAAGAACAACCAATACATAGATAACAAAGCACTTACAATATCAGGGCAGCAGAGAAATCATGCTTGTTAAAGCCAATCCCAGCATTGTATTTGGTGAAAGATGCAGAAGCACTATCAAACCCAACCTCAGTACCAAGAGTAAGTTCTTTGCTACCAATTGCCGCTGCCAATTCCAGCAAAGGTGTAGGTGTTAAACCAATGCTAGAATTAATCGCTGCACGGTCATAAAGGTATTGTAGATGAAGCTGGAACAAGACACATCCAAAATGATCAGACTCCTTTCCCCATCAAACTGATATTTATAACAAAAGACACGAGCCTCCTTATATTATAGGAAATGAGAGGATCTTATGAATGTAAATATGATTTTCTCACCTTTCTCATCATTATGCTGCAAATACTTCTCAATTGAAAGCCCAAAAATCAATAATATGATAAATTGATAATGACAACTAGCATGTGCTATCCCTGTACAAAATAGAAACACAAAGCAGGTTTCTGCTTTTATCAACTGAACAACATAATCTCAGCACACATAAAAAGAATTAATGATAGAGAAAACACTTTGACCCTACTGACTGTAAATGAGATCCCAGAAACGAGCCAGTATAAATTTAACATTACATATTTCTACTACATTAGATAGCTCAGTAGATAGTGATTCTTTATCACAAAAATAAATCATGGTCAACACATGTCCCAGCAAGGAGTACACCTTATTCACCAAAAGTTACACTAATAAAACAGAAGCAGGCACTTATCATGCTTGATGATAGTGATAGTAGAAGAGTTAAGAAGTGGGTCCAAATTGGGAATAGGAATTTGTAAGGACAGACAAGCAAGAAATTCTAGGTAACCAAGCAAAATTTTAGCTGAACTCAGCAAAGGCATCACTTTAAGAAGTTAAATTACAGTAAAAAGTACTGAGTCAACTTGGGGGGAAAATGAGAATATGGATAGGACTTGGATGATTGTTAATCCCAAGACCTCCAGTCAGTATATACAAAATCTGGAAATAAACCAGTGTATATTTCTATTTAAAGTAAAGTTTCTGAGATGTTTACCCAGATATTCTCGAAATCATTACAGACCCACAAGACTACATTATCTAAGTATAAATTAGAGGAAAAAAAAGCATCATGAAGACCCTGAAATTTGGATAACTGCCAATACAATTTAAGTTAAATCAGGAGTCCAGGGGTAGGTAAGATAATTCAATTTTGTACTTTCATGTAACAAAAGGGTTAGAACCTTTTGGATAGATGTTTAATAACTCATAAAATCAGTAAGATCGAATCAAGTTTGAGATGTCTTTTAAATGGGGTTCCATAAGGAAATGAAGTTCGAATATTCTTTCCCTAATTTTCCTCATTTTACACAGTTTTTTTACAAAAGATTAGTCACCTTTTCCAAGTGACAGTAGGAGCTCTTACTTGTCTCTTTAACTGAAGCCACTTGTTTGCCAAAACCCAACTTGGTTGGGAAGTCAGATGAAGATCCAAAACACTAATCTAGATTTTGATTTGCAATAGAACTAAATTAGAATAGGTTCAGCTCACAACCCAATCAGCTTCCTTGTGCCCTAGTGCGAAGCAAAATTTATTATTTGGTAGATAAAAACACAGGAGATGTTCTTTTTTACCAAATATTTCTTCCTTTTAAGACCATGGAAGTACATTTCAAAAAGATATACAAAAATGACCTAGAATTGCAGGGATATATTTTTATCCAATTGGAACAATCAGGTGCTCCAAAGAATGAAAGCACACATATAAAATACAACTATACAAGCACTTTGTTCACCCTCATAAATTGACCGGTTACTCACCTTGCCAGACTTTTGATCAGGGATTCTGAAGCTGAATGAAGTCTTGACACCAGCAACTAATTCATTAACAGTAATTGTAGTTGAGACCTGCAATATGTAAGAATACTCAGGCTCATCTTCTCACATCTACAAGCATATGTAATTGAAGAAATATGTCTGTTCGTTCAATGTTAACTTGAGCAGATGCATATGCATAGAATAAAAACCATGCATGCAGCCCCACTGGAAAGTATACCATGTCTATCTAATTATGATAGTAGACTCGTCCAGCATTAAAGTTGCATAAGAGTTTCAAAAATTGAAGATGATTAACTTTAACATGGTATCCAAGATCCTCAACTTACATTGTAATCGGTGTCAACTTTAACATCAACAGTTGTTTTCACACTTCTATATTGAGTACTTATCTCACCAATAAATAGCTGATCTATCTTCACACCCGTAGCTGTGAGCCCCTGTCCATATAATCAGCATCTTTAGAAGAATGCAAAACAACAACGTGCACAAGTGAAATAACCTTTTTGTGCAAAAGAAACTCCAAAAAGAACAGATAAAATTTGCCATAGCATGCAGGTTCAAAACTTGCATAATGAGTATCACTGTGCAAAAGGCCAATTCTAAGAAAAACTTGGCAGCCTAAGAATATGCAGATCTGCAGATCTGATATACAAAAAGATGCAAAGAGGAAAGGAGTAAGGCAGAGAAGAAAGAGGAAATGAGGAGAATAACAAATAAGAAGAATGAAGGTGGAGGACAAGCAGAGGAGGGAGAACCTGTTTCAGATTTGGGTGCAGAGACAACAGAGAACAGAGAAAGGAAAAACAGATGAGGTTGGGGGGGGGGGGGGGGTGAGGGGGGAGAGCCCTGTGCAGAGCTTCTTCAGTAGAGCCTTGCATTATAATTCTTCAAAAAGTACATCCAAAATAACAATGTTGCCATTCACAACTTGACAAAGTAACAAAAGTAGACGATAAAAACCAATAATTTTAACAAGCAACTAAACCTCAAGATAATACATGAAAATTATGGCTTAAAACAATTATGGTTCCATTAACTCTATTTTGAAATTTATAAATGCTTAGAAAATCATCAAAAAATGAATGTAAGAAATACAACAAAACTGATGAAATTGTAGCATTCATCCCATCTAAAACTAGTTAGGCCAAGTACTTCTAATTACAAAATAATTCTTAGTTCACTAGCAAGTGCCAAGTACATTCTTCATGGTTTTCCCATCGTTATCTGAGCTTCATGAAAAATATGTTTTATATAAGAATAAATTATATAAATAATTTAAGAAACTGTCGAAAACTGTTGCATATTATTTGCAAAGTTTTCTCCAAAAAATTGTTCTATACATTTTTCGTACTCTTTTTCCCCCCTAAAGAAATGTAGTTTTTTAAGTATGTTAGCATATGAACCTATCAAAGGAAGCAAAACATAGGGCATTGCTATCAATATTTATTTCTTTTATGTTTAATACCTAGGCTTCACACAAGGTCAGTCTTTCCCAATAGTCATGTTTGGTTAAGGATTCAGCACCAATCGTAAAGCTCAAAACATCCAGATGTAACTTCTTGCCAATGTAAGACAGATCCAAACTTGATCAATTGCTTGTTGGACATAAAAATTATTAGTCAGCACCTGTTTCATCCTCGTTAAGAATAAATTATAAACTCGAGCAAAATCTAACAATATGAAAGGAGAAAACATCAAGAATAGTCTGCTTACCAGGAAACAATCTATAGCTCAATTTGCTTCTTGCATCATATGCAAAACGTCCACTTATCAAAATGTTTATGTTTAAATTGTTATTTCTTTATTCCTTTCTCTTAGTCATTTTGCTCCTCACCAATTTCCTTAATTTTATGCTAAATTACGGCCCTAGTCAATGAAGTGCAGAACTTTGACTTTGTGATTATGGTGTAAGCTAGTCAAATAAGCAACTCCATAGCATTCTCATAAATAATTTGTAATAAGTGACAAATTAAAATAAATGCTTAGACTAAAATTAGCAATATACCACAATCACATAAATTATGCTAAAAAATCTGGAGGGAACATTAAAATAACAAATAATAGCCTAAAAACCTCATTCTCCAGGAGAAATTTTATTTTTTATTTTTTCTGTAGGATCTCACGAGACATGGGATTACTAATAATGTAAAAAGAAATTCATTCAAATGCAGAAAATCTTTTTTTACCAGTCCAGCATCACTTGGTGTTGTCAAAGTGAACTTGTGATTGAAGTTGTAATCTTTCGTCAAAAGAGCTTCAAGGAGCAAGTATAAAAAATTTATTAGCTTACTTGACGAGAAAAACAAATCTGATTATCAGATTGATACATGTATCCACATCAAACAGAAGGCCACAATGAAAAGCAATAAGTTTGTAAAGCAATACAAGAGACAAGAAGAAAATAAAGATTAAACAGCAAAAGTTATATCAAATCAACACTGTATTTTAGTAGCATTGTTTGAATTACCTGCAATCATATGTTTTAATAATAATAATAAACACTTAGCATAAGGAGGACTCTAGATACTTGAATGAATCAACAACTATGCGAGAGATTCAGTTCATTCTGTTACTAGTTCAAAGCCAACAATATTAAAATAAATAACTGCAAGGAGACGAGTTCTGCATAAAATGGGAGCACACCACCTGAAATGACATTATGTAAAATAAACCAGTCCACCCAAAGGGAAGACCAAACCGTGAGGATAAATAAGAATAACAACAACAACAGAAGTACCAGGATTACCCAAATCCCCGTACTAATGAGAACCATGGGCTAGTTGAAGGATAATTCCACAATAACAATTACGTTTGCCTCCATGAAATCTAAATTTACTCAAAGGTTTGCATGATTCTCTCCAACAAAGCAACGTATAAAATGACATCGACATGATATCCAGCAGATATTATTCCTCCAAACACCCGACCTTCTTATGAAAATGGAGTGTATAATTTGACCATAGTAATATTGGGTGATAGGTGTTTGGTGTATTTCTTTTGAAGGAAACAACATATACTAAGAGGAAAATTCCCTGAGTTCCACCTGTTCTAAATGATTTGCATTCAAGAATCTCGTCATTGCTAGCAGGCCAGATAAATGCATGAACCGTGTTTAGCACATGCCGCCTTCATATTGCCTTAAACATCTAGCACCTAGTGCCACCAATCATAAAAGAATTAGATGAAAAACTTTCAAACAAGGCCATCTCAAAACTATCTCATCAAACACTTCAAGTTTAGGGTTGTATCCAGACATAAACTGAAAAATGTAAGTATATAATTCAAAAATTGAACTTAAAATTGGTCCAGCGGGAACTAGCAATCATCTCACCCTGATCCATATATGAATAGGTTATGACCAGAAATCATCCAAAATAGATGGTTAGGTGTAGGAACAACTCCAAACATTCAAACCAGCCAGAATTCTTCAGGTCAAAACAGGTTTCATAACCGTGGATCCACATTTAACCATAAAACCCAAGCGTGTCCATTACCATATCTCACTCAAATAGAAAGGAACCTAGTCCCCAGCCGCAATACTCATATACATGATATCTTCACAGAGACTACTGTTAACAATACATAGTAACAAAGCCATTTAGGAGTGACTTATGTCTAAATAAGTAACCCCGTGCCACATCCATTGGCTTTCATTCAACAAACTTATCCCATAAGCCATGGACGCTCTATTAGCATCCATGCAGTTTCAGCCACAAAATCTTTTTGTCCTTCTGATGCATTTTTCATAACTGTTAGAATTTAAAGAATGGACACGAAGTAGAGAGTGCCTAGAACATGATATTCAAAAAGGATGGTTGTACCCATAAGCATAGAAATTTAGTGAAACATATTCAATCTTCTCTTGAATTTCTCAATCATTAGAGTGCAATTCATCCGGGTTTTAAAATAGTGCACCTAAGGTTCAACCTTGTATAGAGGATTGAAACTAAGAAAACTCTGTATTTGAAAGTAACTTAACCAAATACCAAACTGATTTTCATAATTTAAAAGGATCCTTCATGTAAAGGATGATGGTGACATCAGCCACTAAACTCACCACTATGAACCATGCATATCCAGCCATAATCAAGCCACTCTCCTAGTTGTGTTAAAAGGTAGAAAAGCCAAATAAGAAAAAGGCAGAGGATTTGTTTCGAGATTTCTGCAGCTGGGGTTTTGACAGCTAGGGCTTTACCAATAAGTTGTTGCCATCATCTTCATCTTCTTGTGCATGTGACTGTGTGCTTTCCTGTATGTGCTCTGTATGTTTGCAGGTTGTGAGTGTGACTGTCTTGTTTGGTTGCATAATGTATGCACTGAGAGTGTCTTGTGTCCACATGTGTGCTATATGTATTGTGTTGGACTGATATTTCATTGTCAGATATGTTTAAAATATTTTTGCAACTTTACTAAGGTGCATGAGTAGCTTTGCTCCTTACACCTATGCCCCAAGAGACCTTGGCACCTTTGTACACCAAGCCTTATAATAACTTTGATCTTTGTTCCAAATACAGCAACTAATTTTTGAGTTGCAAAAGAACAACAGGGTCATTGGATCCTTACTACAAGTTGTGCATGCAGAATGAATTATAAAACAGAGAATTATGTTCAGCAACAATTACTCAGTTAAACTCCCTTGTCTCTCTCAACTCAAGTCACAGATGAGCATCTTTAAGTGCCTAGGATAGTTCTTTCAAAAGATTGTGAAATGGCATAAGCTTGAAACTTGCATGTTCTTGCAACTAGCATCCACTGATTCTGGAAAAGGTAATGCCTAGTGTACAACCAATTTGATTAAGCAAATGGCATCACATAAGTGAGTCAATTTCGTAACAGAAATAACCTAGCTAAATCTGGGTCCAAAAAATTAACAACATAAATGCAGTAGTGTGATACTAGCGGGTTTAGATATGTAAAAGACACATGTTTATCTTTACAAGAAGCCAACCAGATTATTACTCCACATATGCTCAACTATAAACTCACCACAAAGATTTAATAGAAAGATGCTACAGGGTTCCGGCCATATCAAGACTTAAAAGAACTCTCATGCAGTTCAGCTTTGCATGTAGAAGCAGCTGTAAGCAAAGAATATCCCACAATAGCATAGTATCTAATAGACTCAAATACATGAGCAAAATAAAATTGAAATGTCTCAACAACGAATACCCACATGTTAATGAAAATTAGATTGTGGAAGCTGAAAAATAGTTTCAAACCTGTTGATGAAAAACGTATCTAAAACAGCACTAATTCTTCTGATAAAATGTACTCCATATTAAGTATTTAAATTACATTTCATTCAAGTATTGTTAAAATTTAAGAGTGGAATATATCATAATATCATTGAAACTGTGTGGTAAAGCCACATAATTTCAGCCATTAAAATTTCAGTTTCACAAATGGAATTCTGGTTGTTATTTTCTAGCTTTTGGTTAGAATAATATAAATGAAAATAGAGACTTGCCTCTTGCCTTCTTCCCAATGTCAGAAAATGGAGCTGGACCGTTGCCCATCTTTCATCCAATAAAGATGTACCTGTCCAAATGCCACAGTGCCAAAGGAGTTTTAGACAAATAACAGGATTGTTAACAATAATATAGATCAAGACCAAAGAGAACAAGCGAAGTTCAAATAATCAAAATCTGATCAACTCCTTATTGGAGCTAACTATATTCTAGAAAGCGGCTTTGCCAACATGAATAAAGCTCACGAGATGGCACAGCATTATTGCATATCATACTCTAGTTAATTTTTAGTATGCTGAATCTAACAAAACTTATTTCAATGTAATATACTTCCAAAAATTGCAAGATAAAATCAAATTAGTTTCAAAAATTGCAAGATAAAATCAAATTAGTTTTCAAAAATTGCAGCTAAAAGCACAAGTTGAGATTTGTTATACATCTCAAAATAAAAGAATTGAATATCATAGGAAACCAAGATTTTAAGTCCTGATAGGATAGGGGCATCTTGGTTGTCCTGTTCCATTCCTGTGAGAAAACAGGACTGAGATGGGGTTAGGACTCGAAAACCCATCCATACGTGGAAGAAGAAGAAAGAAAATTAGGAAATATGAAGAAAAATTGAAAGGAAAGAACAAGAAAAAGGAAAGAAAAAAGGGAGAAGAAAAAGAATGAAACCAAGGGAAGAAGAAAAAAGGAAGAGAAAAAATAAGGAAAAGGAAA
>KE506094.1:130317-152425 GCA_000441515.1 Elaeis oleifera
AATTTTAGACCAAATAAAAGCTATCTCAATTTTGGATGATGATGCTTAATAAGAAGCTTCATTTAGTACTTCATGTCATTTCTATCATCACCTAATAATTCGAGAGCATTACATGCAGACTGAAAAGTTAGATGAAGAATATCATTTACAATTTTTATTTCATCATAACTTTTTGATCTTTTGATGACATTCAGAAGCATTCTTAAATAGTATAATTCACCGGAGCTTGGGTGCATGCAATTATAATTCTTCTGATCTGATTCTTCTGCTTTCTTCAGGTCCATATTTTATCTTTAGAATTCTATACCCATTTTGTTGGAAATTCAACATATGATAGATCTCTAGCATCTTCAAATATTTTGTTTGTTTCTATCCATTATTTAAACATGGTTTTGTCTATATTCTATTGATTAGGGACACTGCTTAAATTCTGATTTTCATGATAGGTTACTGTATACATCATTGGAAGATGCAAAACCAACTATTCAACTGTTGGTTCCTTAAAATGTATATCAAACTAAAATCTTCTCCATACAGATTCATATGCAGATAAATATCCAAAGTCCATATATGTCTTTATTTCATCAACTTATTCATATCGCTGTTCTCCGATGTCTACATTTGTTATCACATTTTTTGTAATGACAGCTCTTGTTCTGTCTATATCTTTGTTGATATATTTAAAAAGATATTTAATCATTTTGGACTTATTGCACCATTCAATATTGATATAAGCTTGATATCGAACCGACAGACTTAAATTATAAAGAATAATATATCTGTTATCAAGCATAATATCATTTTTCATATGATAATGTCTGTCATCTCTCCTCTTATAAATAGCAAATCCATTTTTATCGATCATTATTTCTGATCAAAATTTTTTAGAAAATATTTGGAACAGTATCCTTTCAACATACATAGTGATCTTGAATTATCAGATCTGCATGATCCATGCATCATAAATTTTTCAACTATTTCATATCCAATCCGATCATTATTTTATTAGGTATTTCTACAGATATTGTAGAATCTATATCTAACGTCGTTGGATACTTATTTTTCGATCCAGCCGTAGTAGGATATGAATATGTGGAAGCCCTCATTTTTAGAACTCTATTATATACAAATTAAAAAATATATGTTAAAATATTATTCAAAAGTGGATATTATTTTTTCAGTATAATAAATAATAATGTACTTGCAATCAAATTTTTGAAATATTTTTCTAGTAATATCTGTTATCAATTTCTCCAATTTAATTTTGAAAACCCTGCTAACAATATCGGATCTATCTTCCGGCTTCTTACTAGAAATAATGTTCAAAGCTTCTTGGATTTTAGGTCATTTTGCATTGCAGGTGAATGTAATAAAAGATCAGAATGTCTATAATATCTATAAATTGCTATTGCATCTTGATAATTTTGGATCTCGGACTACCAATGAAATTTGATAGTAATATAATTTTTTTTCAATCGTATTTCATCAACATCTCCTCTTACAATTGTATCTTTAATATCTTTATAAATTTTTAATCTCAAATCTTTTTGATTTCTTCTGATGTAAGTCCATCTTTTTTCTTCAATATATGAAAAAGTATCCACTATATACTGCTGAAATAGTCTATCTCTTTTATTAATGTTCTTTCTTCATTCATTTTTTGTTGTAATCTGTAAGCATAAAATTCCCTTACTATACACATTGTTTTGTAGTTGATCATTTATGAAGATAATCTTTATATTTTATATCTATTCTATAACCATTCTCATCAAATGAAAATAGAATCAGATATTACATAGACATAAAGCTAGGATGAAGATCACAGATCCATTTCAATCTCTTCATTTTATGCTCAACAATGATATCATGATGACGATCAGCTTGTCCAAGATCACCAACTATTAAACCAGCTATTTCGAAACATGTAGGACTGTAATATTGTGTAGTGTCTCTCCTACGTTTTTCTATCAATCTCAACTACATCGGTGAGAAATCAAATTTTTTAAATAATCTCTAGCCATTCTAAAAGCTCATACAATCTCATTTTCTTAGTCAAATATATTTATTAATCCTTCAACTATCTCATAGTCAATCCCACATGCATCATTATTAGAGATTAGTGCGGTAATTCTATTATCCACTTTATTTCTGTATCATATATATATATAATTGTGTGAACCTTGATTTTGTCCATCAATCGGTAGCAACGAACCCATTTTATGATGGTTTTGACTATTAATCCGAAAATATAAGAGCCAGATTTGATATTGATCTCGTTACCAATTTTTGCCCCTATCAAGGTAAATGCAAACATTGAGTTATATGCTCTAATATTTTTTAAAACTTAGAAGCCCTTCTTCCTCCATTATAATCCAATAGATTATTCGAAAAACTTGGAGTCTCTTTCAGTAATAAATGTATACTCTTCCCTCGCTACCGCATAGACCGAATTTAAGAGTCGATGTATTACGTGATTTATTTACACGTTCTTTATAACAAAAAAGAGCTCGACAATATTGATATTCATGTTTAAGTTCTTCCATATTTAATTGTTCATTACATATACCTATATAATAATGACAATAAAATCAAAAGATGTCTTAGAATAATATATAGAAAGTAAAAGATTTATTGTCAGCAACTTACTGGAATGTTCAAAAGCGGTTGCTGTATGGATATTTGTTGAATCATATCTATATTTATATTTTGATGAAGATTCAAAACTATAGATCTATCTATAACTATTTCGTAGGTGATTGTATAGACATCATCTTGCTCATTAGCAGTTGAATGAGAAATGATATGTGTCGTCCTCTTTTTTTAGCAGTATATTGAGGATGATTATTACAACAGCTTAGTTTTCTAGATCTTCCCTCGGTAATTATGTTTATTCTTCTAGCTCTATTTTGTCTAAATATTTGAGAATGTTTCATTGTGCGTTTTAACTAACAAAAGATAAAGGACATGCTAAAAAAGAGTAAAATTTAAAATTAATAATTAAGTATTATAGTAGTAATAAATATTTGATATAGAAAGAATAATGTATAAAAAATTTAAATAAATAAATAAGCATTATGAATATGAATATACGATGGTGTATTTACATTGTACCCAAAATAAAGCAACGTACAAAATACTGTACTTCGAATCTCCACAACAACCTAATAAACAAATTCGAGTGGTTGATATTAAGATATATTCTATTATAAAATTATATATGAAAAAATAAAAAGTATCAAATAAAACACCATTACTCAATATACTTGAAGAACCTTATAATTATGGCAAAATTTCTTTATTTTTATATTATTCAGAAAACTAACGACTTTTCAAGGGTCACCCATGCAGCAAAGGAGCTATATATAATCCATATCAATTAACCAAATATATCTTATATTATGAATATCATATATTTAGCTTAATTTTACAATTAAATTATGTAGATATTTCTTTAGAATATTTATCTTCCAGCATTTTCTAAATATGAACAATAAAAATGGCTATAAATGGAGGTCTTTGTCTTTTTTAATTCCATTCCTTATTATCTTAGAATGTATCCGAATTATGATTAACACATCATAAATAAGAAGAAGGAACTCAAAAGTATACACAACATAGAATATCTAATAAAGAAAATGCACTTTATATTATAGTCCATCCTTCATTCTATATGATTATATAAATATATTATGATATACTGCCATCAGTCCAAAATATGTATTACAACATGATAAATCAAGATAACAAAATTCGAAAGATGGATTAATACACATAAGACTTAAAAGACATCCTAATAGTAAATACTAAACTAAGTTTTCCTGATAGATGACTCAGCATCTAGATGAAATATTCTCTCATATCTAGCGACCTCCTCCTTTAAAGCATTATATTCTGCTTCAAGTTGTCTATAGCTCTCCATCACTAAATTGTAATGATGTTGTAGGTTCTTGTGTTGCACCTGCAAACCATCATGAGCTTTTTTGACAACCTAATACAGATATTTGTAATATTTCTTATCCAGATAATTCATATCTTCGACTTTAAATAAAAATGATATTTCAACTCGTTTATAACAAACTCAGCAGCTATTTGCTTAGACTCCATCTATGTACAGATCATTCATCCCCATATTTTGAAGTATTCAAATAGCTCATCCTCCGGTTCCTATCCATGCTCAAAGGTAACATAGACATAGATCCTGAATAAGTGATCATCACATAATTCTAAACCATATATAGGTGGCATAACACCTAATCTCATTGTGATCTCCTCCAGCATTTTTTTTGGACAAAGTTTTATTAAATCCATCTCTGCAATTAAAAAACATATATCAGAATTAGCAATTTAGAAAAAGCATCAAATTTTTTTTTGGATAATTATACATTTTTTGGACCAAAAAAATATATACATAATTTTTTAACATGAACAAAAAATAACAATCATGTGCATGGATTCCAAAAATATTCATTAATTATAGACACTTACCATATAGTTGGAAAATATCCTTTTAATAAATCTACCCTAATCGAAATATGTAGTTGGAATAATAGGAAATTGAATAGTAGATAAAAGATGTATGGTTCCTTTATTTCGTAAATATACTAATTAGTTAAAAGGGCTAAAAAATCTTTGATCAAAAATTACTATGACAGATTTATTTTTGAAAAAAAAATTGAACAAAATGAATAGAAATCCCATGTTTCATGAAAAAATTCAAAAAATAAAGAACAAAAAAATTTAATTAAACAAAGAAAAGAAATAATAACAGTTTAGTCATAAATGTGAGGAACCAAAACACATTCTTATCCCTTAAAATTAGAATAAACTTAAAAAATATTTATTTAAAGGAAATTAGTTGACTCATACTAAAAATTATAGGACCATCTATACACAATCACTCTAAACAATTTTTTTTGTACCAACTTTTCTATAAAATTTCTATCAATCCTATTAAATTTTCATGACTCCTATCGCCACCACCCTTATCAAAACCTTCGTCCACTGCCACGTCTGTGTTTTTCAAAAAATTATTAACTCTATTTTTAAGTTTTTTGGACCAAAATATGTACCTAAAAAATGGAGGGGTTTTCTGCAAAAATAGCCATCCCCCACCCCCTTTTTTTGTTATCCCCATTTTTTGGTTTTCTAAATCTTTTTTTTAGGACCAGCAATATAGGCCTAAGAAATTAGGGGCTTTGTATAAATATCAGCCCCTTATTCTTCTTCTTCTTAATTTTTTCACTCATTTTCTCCTTCCCCCCACCCCTTCACCGTAGCTTCTTCCAAAAGCTTCTCTACCGAAACCCTTCTTCTCCTCCCAAACCCTCCTCCCTCTCCATCGAAATCCCTCCTCCCTTCTTCTCATCTCTCCTCTCTCTCCGCCCAAATCCCTCCTCCCTCCTCCCTTCTCTCAATCTTTCTCCCTCTCAACCCAAATCTCTCCTCCCTCCTCCCTCCTCCCAATAATTCTTCTCTCTCCACCATAACCACCTCCTCCCTCTTCCTCCTCCCTCCTCCCTTCGGCCCCTCTCTCTCCGATCTCTCTTTACTCCGGTAATCCACTCTGGCAGCCCAATCCCTCCCTTTTCTATCTCTTCTCACTCAGATGCTCCATTTTTTCTTAAATCCGACGAACCACAATGGAAGCGATCATCTCCGGCGACTCATAGAAAGCTTTGACTCATCTCAAATGGGTAAGTTTTTTTGGCTTTTTTTCTCTTCTTTTCGGCTACTCCCTACTAATTTTCTCTATGTTCACGTTTTCTATTCTCCCACTTCTTCTTTTCGGCCATTATTTTATTTTTTTATTTTTTTCCATCTTCTTTTTCTCTCACTCTAAGCCTAATTCCATCCTAACTCATCCTGACGTGACGTCGGTTTTGGCCTCAGAGTTGGATCCACCGTCGGACCACCTCGAAATCGTGCCTACGATTTTCTCCTAGCTAAGTGTTTTCCTATTTTCCATGATTTGACCCTCGTCAAACCTCCTCTTCATTGATGGCCGGACCTTTTGTCCCCTTAAATCCTAGCCATCAGTTATCCTAAAAAAAAACACACGACCCAGCCCATCTTTGACTTAGCTTGTATTATTGGGCCCTATCCACCTGGGCCTCAGTCCAAACTTGGTCCAAGATCTGGCCCAAAGCAATGGACTAGGTACTAGCCCATCATGTGGCCCAGACTGCGGCCCAACCCAGGTCTTTTAATCCCAGCCCAATCCATCCCAACCTTAGCTCAGTTCATTGGGCCATCCCACTCTCAGGCCTCAATCCAGACTTGGTCCAATATCCGGCCCAAACACTAGATCGGATGCAGGTCCATGAACAATTTGTTCACTGTATCCGCTAACCAACCATTGTGGATTTGGATCTGGTCCTTTCCTAGACCCATTAACCCATTAATGATTTTTTTCCTGTTCACCCTGTTGCCACTCATCAGCAACCGTCACTTTTTTTTGTTTTTTCTCTCTCTCAAGTGGACAGTGAGGAAGGCTGCCACTGCATGGCAGCAACCCTCTGTCTATCCTTTCTTCCATTTTTCATTCAAACATTGAGTAGGGCTGCTACAACATGGCAGCAAGCCTCTGTCTCTTTCCTCCCTCACATGATGTTTTAAATAATCGAATATTGAGCATGGCTGCTATAACATGGCAGCAAGCCTCTGTCTCTTCCTTCCTCACATGATGTTTTAAATGAGGAGTGGAAGGTTGTCAAAACAAAAGCAGCAACTCTCCTGCATCCTTCATAAGAAAAACAATCTTGTTTCTTAATAAGGAACACAATGCTGATGCTATAATGAAAAAGCTTCAAAGCAAACTGATGAGGGAACGAAAATTAAAAAGCGTCTTCAAAATCACCTTTTGTAGCTTGCTTTCCTCGATTCAGTCTCTTTGATCCTTCTGATCGTCGGAAAAACTGACCAAAAAATAGAAAAAAAATCAATCAGAACACCCCAAAACAAACAAACAAACAAACCTCACCTTCTCTATTCAGTTGTCCTCCGTATTTGAATGGGTCTCTAAACCTTCCCACGTATATAGGCTTCAGCAGGGAAATGGGCGACATGACAGTCCATGCTTGCCATCGATATCTTCTGATTTTTTGCCCAAAAACCTTCTCCCTCTAATTAAAGCCTCTATGACTTCTTTTCTTAACCCTCAATACCCTAATCAAAAGCCAAGTCATGCCGATGTTATGTCTCTTCCAAATTCTTGTACCCTTTTGATTTTTGTTCTCTGTGATAGGTCGGCTACGAATCTGGCTCGAGTGTACTGTCTGAAGGGAGAGATGCGAAGAGCTTATTTTTTCTCTACTCCTCTCTCAACGATATCGTATCTCAGATCATACGTTTACCTCCCTCGTAAATCTTCTATTTGACCTCCCTACTTCCCTTCCTCCATCTCTCCTGATTCTCCACCGAACCATCTGTCATGCTCCTTCCAAATCCATGTGCCCTCTTTTTTTTCCCTTCATTTCCTTTTCCTCATAAGTGACATGCAACCTCCTACATGGACGCTGATTCAGCTGTACGAAGAGGCATAGTAACCATTCACTGGGAAGGAACACGTGCTGAGACAGCGAATAGCATGTGTTTAGCCTCTCTCCCTTGACATCAATGGTTATGTACCCAATGCCCTCTTTGCAAGTTTCATCTTTGATCCTTTTTTCCCTTCCATTTTTTAAACCAGGCTATTAAAGGGGAGTTCAGAGCTTCCCTTTAATTTGGTGACACGTGTCCCCTCTAAGAAGGCGACAAGCATTGCTCAGGGGGAGCACTGAACTCTCCTTTCATATATTTTTTTGTGTGTGTGTGTATATATATATATTAAAATGGAGGTCTCTTAATGGAGAATCCTTTGTTTGACACGTGGGTGTTTAGAACAAGGGGAGGGAGCCACGTGGATCGCCCAAGCTTTCCTATTCAATCGCATGTGAGGTTTCTTGTTTGGCTGCTTCTTCAAGTCTTCCACTCGATTGTGACTCCTGAGGATGGAGAACCAAAAGGAGGGTGAAGGGGAGCAGGGCTCGGAGGAGTGTATCTGCATACTGGCAGCGGCCAGAGCGAAGGTGGGGTGGGCGGAGAGGGCCAGCGAGAGGGCGTCGGAAACCATGGCCGGAGTGGATTTGGGAACCACAAGAAGGCCCTCCGGTTGATGTAGGAGCTTTCCTCTTCATCTGCTCTCAAGGACGAAAACCAATTTTCGGACGAATTTGGTGTGGAGATAAGAGAGAAATGGGGAAAGGGCTTGCGAGGGTTGCGACCGTGGCATGGCCAATGGTGCTTCTGGTTGGGGCGCGCAGCGTTACAGGTGGGACGATGAAGTGGGAAAGGGTCTTACCTTTAATTTGTTCCTTCCCTTTGTTTTGTTGTTTTTCCTCTATTTCCCTTAATATTTCCTATGTTTTTCCATCCTTGGAGCCTCGATCGGTGGGAGACCTAGAGGTTGAGTAGCTCCATGCAGCGCCCGGGGTAGAGGAGGTCAACGGCTCGAGGGTCGAGGAGCTCGGACATCCACAGGCACTTGATGAAGTGCCAGTGGGGATTGTAGGGGCGAAGGCGAAGCCGGAGGCATCGTAGGTGAAGTGGCAGGCTGCGGCGGTCTAAAGGTGGTTGGAGATGGTCGTGTCATGGCTCTTAAAGAGTTCGCAGGCAAGGACAGGGAGGAGGCAATGATGCAGAGGGTGGAGCTGAGGTGGAGGCTGAAAAGAGGGCTGTGGTGGGGGGTGAGATAGTAGAGGGTCTAGTGGATCGGGGTTCTAAGCTAGTATATATATAAAAAACGGAGGCATCGCAACAATGCCTCCATTCGCCACGTTTCGAAGCCATTTGCATGCCACATGTTCAAACAAACAAGGGAGCTCTGAAATGCGTCTTCTCGCGCGACGTCCCATGATGAGTTTCGTCTGTCATGTTTCGAAGCCGTTCGCATGCCACATGTTCAAACAAATAGGAGAACTCCAAAGCACATCGTCTCGCATAACGTCCCATGATGAGTTTCAAGTATGCTATAGAGCGGCATCGAGAAAGATGGATGAAGTGGGATCGGAGCCCAGGGAGTTGGATCTGGGGCAAGGGCGATGGGGATCGGGTGGTGGTGGTGGAGGAGAGGATGGTGGTTGGGTGGCGGCGGCATCGTGGAAGGAGCGGAAGCGATGGTGGTGTTGGTGGAGTTGGAGACACGCCCGCATTAGGGACACAGTGAGGATGATGGGAGGGCCATGTACATGTAGAACTAAGGCAATAGCTTTAGAGCTCTCAACTCTTGGGTTTCCTTCTGAAGCTTTCTATTTTCTTCTGTGAGATTCTCGCAGCATCTCCTGAGAAACTCGCAATCCACCTCCATCTGCTTCAACTTTGTTCAGTGGAATCGGGGCCTAGGGAGTCAGAGTTGGGGTAGGGGCGATAGGGATCGGGCTGTGGTGGTCGGATGGCGACGACACCGTGGAAGGAGCGGAAGCAGTGGCGGTGTTGGTAGAGTTCATGGAGGATCTTGCTCCGATCAAATCATCGCCATCGACAGCATATTCATCGAGAGAAAGTTTCTTCGAGGCTATGCGAGGGAGGCGAGCTGTGGTGGAGAGAGATGACAGAAGGGGTGGGCGGCACCGACGGACACGAAAAAAGTACAAGAAGAGAAAAAATAATAAAATATTTTATAAAATAATAAAATATAATATATAATAAATAAAATAAATAAATATTAAAAAATATTTCATACATCGGATAAGTTTATAAATTAGTATATATATTAAATGGGGCAACCCGCTTTGATTCGTCCTTGTTTGACAAGCGGATAAAACCATTTTGCCGCGTTGTGCGAAACCGGGTTGAGCCGGTTCTCAGCGCAGAGGCCTCCGTCCGCCACGTACTGATTTTCCACAACGCACCGTTTGACACGTGGATGAAGCCGTGGGATTTTCGGAAAAGGAGAGGAACCCACGTGGAAACAACCGCGGTCGCCTAAGCTTCCCTGTTCGACGGCTTCGTTCGCTTCAAGCCTCCCACCCGATTGGGACGACTCCTGAGCAACGCTAGCGGAAGCTCTCGGAACCTCCCGCTCGCGCAAGCCATCGCCGAAGGTGCCAGTGCAGAAGCGGAGCAGCAGGCGGAGGGTTCAACGGGAAGAGCGGGGGGTGGAGACGGTCGGGTCGAGGCCGGCGAGGGAAAGATTGCGACGGACACCGGCGACGACGAAGGGACCTGCACCGACTACCGCTACGACCTTGTCGCGTCCTGGAGGGGCCATCCAACAGCCAGCGGCCGCTGAACCCGTCATCGTTGGAGCAGCCGGCGGGGCCTAGCTTCGTGGTGGAGGGGGGCACGTGGTGAAGTCGGCGGGTTGGGAGTTCCATTTGAAGACGAACGGGAGGGCTGGGGTGGTGGTTTCGGCAGTGTCGGCGGTGGACCCGGAGACCGGGGAGAAGAGGAGTTTCATGTACAAGGGGTTCGCGTCGGAGCTGTTCGTGCCGTACATACACCCCACCTATGCTTGGTACTTCAAGACGTACATGGACGCCGGAGTATGGGTTCGGACTCCCGACGATGCCGCTGGTGCCGCTTAACGACTGCCCCATGAACGCCTAGCTGCTACATGGATGGGGTGTTCACGGCGGCGGACGGGAGGCCTTTGTTCGGCGCAATGCGGTGTGCCTATTCGAGCGCTACGCTGGGATATCGGGTGGCGGCACTTGGAGAGTCCCTTCACCGGCGCGGATGTGAGATTGATATACAATTGGATATTGATTGGAGCATAATATTTATTATTTTTCACATATAATTTCCTCCGTTCGCCATGTGTTTGCAGCGTTTTTTTTCTTTTTCGACCAGCTCCAAATCCGCGACAGGTCTTAACCTCCTCCATCGATTCTCCTGTCCTCTCTGATTATGTTTCCATCTCTCTGTATGAGACGTCTTCTCATGCGGTTCTTCTTTCTTGGTGTCATCATTTGCATCAATTTCACCTTTACGGTTTTCCCCTCGCGCAATTTATTCAACAGAATAAACGTATTTTTGAAAGCGAAAATAGAAGGGATCCATTTGCTTTGGTTTAGTTAGTTAGAGTAGGATCAAAATATTGAATTTTTTTCGTTTTAGTTAGAGTGGTTTCTGGCACAAAAAGGACAGGTCGGGTGGGTTTCGGAGATTGAATTTTTGATTAGCTCTTTTTCGTCCCATATGTGGTTAGGCAAGAGACATTCAAGGATAAGAAGTCCACTCGCAAGTTGATCTTTTGGTGTCAGCATTCAGCACGGTGTAAGCATCAAAATCAAACGAAGGCTTCTGCGTCGGCATAGCTTCTATTTGGCATGTGTAAACCTCACCGTTAAAACAATTTAAAAAAAAAAATACATGAGTCCGATTAGGACTCATCTTCCTCCTCTCAAATCAAGTTCGAAAGGGATTATCTAAGAAAAGAACCTGAAGGACATACTATATTTATATATTTTCATTCCATTCCGAGCTCGAAGACACCATCATCATTGGTGATTGTAGTGGCCGATTGACAACATTATTGATTTTGCTATTGAGAGAGTTGAAAGGTATGTGAGGAGATGAAGAGATGAAGAGATTTAAAAATTATTAAAATAAAAATAGTAAGAAATGATTGATTTATGAAAGGACATTGTGGAATCAATATAGTTGATCTTTACAACATTTGTCGGTAATTTATAATCCATGCTACATACAAAGTATATATATTTATTATTTAATTATTTAAAAATATATAAAATAGATATAATAGAATAGCACACAAAATATATTTTTTATTATTTTAATTATTTGAAATATATAAAATAAATATAATAAAATAGATAAATAAATAAATATTTTTTAAAAATTATATCTCATGCATCGCACGGGGTTAAAAACTAGAATCTTATGTCTATTTTCATGGCCCAAATGAGAGTATATCATCGGAACCTTTTTTTTGTTTATCTCATTCTTTGAAGTTTTTCTTAGTTTCGATTTTTCTCCATTGATTTGGATAGTTGATGTATTCACTTTGAAAAGAAAAAGTGTTCATATTTTTTTATTTTTCTTATAATCTTCTTTATTTCTAAAGATAATTCTTTTATTAATTTATGAAAGAAAATTTTTTTCTTGAAGCTGTCAATTATCTTTGTTTATGTTATCTCATATATTTGTTCAGAGTTGCTCTTCTTATATCTGCAATAATATAGTTTAGAACTTAATGTGAAGTTTTGATTTTTATCTACTAATATTTTGGTCACTAGTGTCAAGCCCTGCAGCCTTTTGATTTTTTCATAAATTTTTTTGAGTGGTTTATCAATTTCATCTTGCAATATTTTGATCTCTAAATAGTTTAATGATGTCCTGAAGTTTTATTGGAGTCGTAACCGGTTATCTAAGAGAGTTTTCTGTGATTCAATTATGGGATGTGTTAGATCGTTATCAAGGGAGAGTGTTGGCTACATCATGAGTTAAACCTTGCATTATATAAGTGCTTCCTTTATTTTTTTAAATTCAGGAGTCTTAATCGAGTGAGAGGCTCGGAGCAACCCAACAGGGAAGCTTAGACGATGGCTTAGATTTTGTGTTGGTTCTTATATGCAAGAGTTTAAAAAATATAAATATAAATATGATGGATTCATCTTCATAAATTATTTGAAATTTTCTATATTGATATATTTTCTATCCATTTCGAACAGACGGACAACATTATGGAATCAAGATCACCGAATTTTATAAGATTTATCTGATAGCTTATAATGCATGATATGCACAAATTTTTTTTAATTATTTTAATTATTTTAATATATAAAGAATATATATAATAAAATAGATAAATAATAAAAAAATCTCATCCTATAAGCAAATAAGTGGTGAGCTGTTGGATATACTGTAATTTTGAGTCGTATCCAGTATGTGAATCTTGCTTTCAAAGAAAGATGGTCAAGTTACCTTTTGTAAGATATGAAAAAAAAGGCTACTGAGATACTTATCTTGGTACACACTGACATGTGTGGTTCATTTGATGTACAGGTCAGAGATGGTTACAGCTACTTCATCACCTTTATCGATGATCTCTCATGGTATGGGTATGTATTTCTTATGGGATACAAGTCTGAAGCTTTTGAAAAATTCAAAAAATTCAGAAATGAAGTAGAGAAGCAAACACAAAAGCCCCTTAAGGTTCTTCGATGACATCGAAGAGGAAATATTTAATAGAATATTTTAAGTTATCTCAAAATAATGGTATAGTCTCACAATGGACTCCTTTTGGTATGCCTCAACTCAATAGGGTATCGAAGAGGAGGAACAAGACCCTATTGGATATGATCTGGTCCATGATGACCTTCATTGACTTATCCTTAAATCTTTGAGGACACGTCCTACTAATCGTAATCTACCTATTGAATAGGATTTTTTCTAAATCCGTTCCTACCACACCGTATGAGATATAGCATGGTAAGAAATTGAATCTTGATTACCTCAAGATTTGGGGATGTCTAGTCTATATCAAAAATAATGACAAACAAGTTAAAGGCTAGATCCATGAAAGCTCATTTTATAGGGTACCTTAAGAAGTCGTTAGGATACTACTTTTACTTTCAGAAGATCGTAATGTGATTGTGAGTTGACATGCCACATTCTTAGAAAATAGTTTATCCAGGATGGTGATAATAGGAGATTGATTGAGCTCGAAGAGAAAGTCTCTGAAGGGCAACGAGCTAAGAAATTGGATGAACCTATTGATACTAAGCCAGTAGTTCCACCATTATCTCGTAGATCAAATAGGATCTTTCGTCCTCCTAAAAAGTACTTAGATATGCTTACTAAGGATGTAGAGAAAATATTTCTCGTAGGAGATAAGAGTCATGGAGATGATCTTAAAATCTATGATGAGACAATGTCAGACATCGACTTTGAGAAATGGTTAAGTACTATAAATTAAAAATTATTTCAATGCATTCGAACCAAGTATGGATCTTAGTAGATCCATAGAGGGTATAGTACCCATTGGGTATAAATGAATCTACAAAGAAAATAGGTGCAGATGATAAGATAGAGATTCATAAAGCTAGGCTTGTGGTGAAGGATTATAGTTAGCGTGAATGCATTGACTATCAAGATACTTTTTCGCTTGTGGCCATTCTTAATTCCATCCATACATTGCTTGCTATTACGGCTTTCTATGATTATGAGATATGACAGATGGATGTGAAAACTGTATTCCTAAATGGATATCTTGAGGAAAATATCTATATGGAGCAGCCTTTGGATTTCACTTCCAGTGATGGAGATCACAAAGTCCGCAAGCTATAAAGATCCATTTATGTATTAAAAGCAAGCTTCTGAAGTTGGAACACTCATTTCAATGATACCATCAAATCGTTTAATTCATCAAAAATAAGAAGAAACCTTGTGTATACAAGAAGATCAGTGGGAGCATTGTCACATTCCTCATACTGTATGTGGATGACATCTTCATAGGGAAGGACATTCCTATGCTAACCTTGGTCAAAAGATGGTTGTCTAAGAAATTCTCCATGAAAGATCTAAGGGAAGCATCCTACATTTTGAGAATAAAGATCTGTAAAGATAGATCTGAAAGAATGTTTGGCTTGTCACAAAAAATATACATAGAGGAAGTACTGAAGAGGTTCAGCATGAAAAACTCTAAAAGGAGACTTCTAGCCCTTAAGGATGGCATAACTCTCTTCAAGAAGATATGTCTAAGCACACCTGAGGAAGTAGAGCGCATGAGCAGGATCTATTATGCTTCGGCTATAGGGAGCCTCATATTGTCATGCTTTGTACTCGACTTGATATTATCCTTGCTGTAAGTATCACGAGTAGATATCAATCGAATTCAGGAGAGAAATACTGGATAGCTGTGAAGAACATCTTTAAGTACTTGAGAAGGACTAAGAATTTATTCTTGATCTTTGAAGGAGGGTCGGAGTTACGGATTGAAAGATACACTGATTTAGACTTTATGTTTGATCATGATGATAGAAGGTCGATATCAGGGAGTGTGTTCGGCAAATTGAAAGAGTTTAAATAACCGATCATTGTAAGCTGAGTATGTCGTTGCTTATGAGGTAGTTAGGGAAGCCTTCTGGTCTTAAAAAGGGATTTGTTGTAGAACCTGATGTAACGTCATGAGATGGCATAATAATATATTGCGACAATATTGGCACCATAGCTCTAGCTAAGGAGCCTAGGTCTCACTAGAATTCCTACCACATAAGAGCAATATTTTTATTATACGTAACTACCTCGAGAAGAATATGTTAAGGTGTGAAGAGTAGACTTCATGAACAACGTGGCAAACCCACTGATAAAGTAGTTAAGCCAGTTGAAGATTGAAATCCATCTTGAGAAGATGGGACTAAAGTTAGTGGCCAATTGATTTTAGATCAAGTAGGAGATTGTTAGATGTATGTCTTAGAAGTCAATATGACAGATATATTTTAATAATTTTAGAATATATTTTATACTTAGACTATTGATTTATCAATAAAATGGATAATTTTATCCATTCTTGTGTTATGTGTCCGAGAATAGTCCAAAAAATTAATAATTTAAAGATACATATTCTAAAGAGTTTAGAATTTGAGACATATATAATTAATTTTTAAATTATTTTCGATCGATGGATCATCATGAAGACGGTGATTGATCCGATTAGATCGACGTATGGATCATTTCCTTCGAGATAAATGAGTCTCTGGTCTATGGTATAGAGACATCGAGTGAAAGTACGGATGGTTGTTAGAGAATATTGATACTCAGCATAACTATACGAGAGATCACATGGATGTCTACTCACTCATCAGTGGTCTTCTCGATACTGTAGTAGTGTGAGTGGTTTCTTGACCTACGTTATCTTGACTACTCAAGTGGGGTTGCTGTAGTTTGACTCTACATAAATATGATCCCTAGCCATATGGATTTTTATAGTGGATGTTGGCTGTAGTAGGTTCACTGTAGAAGTAGAGTGCATACTTAGATGGGATCTATCGACCTTAGTAGATAAGGAGTAATCCTATAGGATTTGAGAAGCTAAGTCCATAAGACTATAGCCAAAGCAAGGTGATGGATGGAAAGAATTTTATGAGTATCATATTTAGACTTGAGCTAATCGAATTTTTCATATGACAGATGAAGTTTGACAAGTTTTCATAACCTACATCTTGTCGGAACTCACGATAGAGAAACTAAATGACACGGTAACTACATCTAGGGGTTCTACTTTCTATTCTGCTGAATTACAATCACATGCTGTTAGGCATCACTAGTGAATTGTGAGAACTCACTAGGATCATATTGGATCGATGATTCTTGATGGGTGTGAGTTAAAATTGTTCTAATCTATTGAAAAGTATTTTGATGATACTATGATAGAGATAATGGTATATCTCACTATCAGACAGAACAGAACTTACGGGATCACACACAAAAGAGATTCTTGACTGATCAGATGGTTGAATTATGATTATGAATTATAATAAAATTAATTATCAATATGATTGATCATGCAAAAGTTATAATTAAAAAATTTATTAAGTGTTAGTAAATTGTAGGAGGATCAATTAGCAATTAGATTGCTATCTGGCTCAATCTGATTGAACTACGAAATTCAAATTAGATCTAACTGAATTAGATTTAATTTAGATTGATTTGGATTTGATTAGATCAAGTTTAATTGATTTATGAGATAATCCAATTGCATAAGGAGAACAATTCCTACTTTGACTAGGACTTGATTGAATTAATTTTCTAATCAAATTAGAATTTAATTTAGATTTAATTGAGTTCTTAATTAGACTAAGAATTAACTTGATTTGGGTGCTACCTAATCCTAAGTTGGTTAGGATTAAAATACATTTAAATAAGATTTAAAACAGCACCTAAAAGAAATTTCAATTGGACTGGGATTCTCTTTCCTTTTGCCACCTTTATTCCATGCCAAAGAAGTCATGCATCCTTAGTTTTGTGCATCCAAACACCATGCCAAGCCTTCCACACATCCTCCTTTTCTTCTCTTTTAATCTGATTTAATTTGAAATTAATTTGGTTAGTTATGAACCAAAATAGGAGTCCTAGTTTGATTGGATTTGATCCTATCAAACCTAGTCTTACACAAACTCTAGCCTTATCACCTTTGGATGCCTCCTATTTAAATAAAGGGGCTTTGGGATGTGTAAAGGGACCTGAAACCTCCTTTTGGGCATGGGTTCTCTTTGGGGGCATGGGAAAATTCAAGGGAGAAAGAGAGAAAGGTTCTTTTCTCTCCAAGTCTTCTTCCTCCTATATCTTGTCTTCTTTCTTCTTGAGATTGTTTTGAAGATTGAAGGAGATTCTGTTCAACCATCAAGAAAGTATTTTCTATAAGAGAGCTAGCACCTCGGAGAGAATATAGAGCCTCCGATCAGATCAGGCCTCGTATGGTACCCATAGAGGTCGAGTACGTGCGCGGCTAGATCAGAACCTGAAGGTATTCACAGATCCAGATTCGAGAAGAAGTTTTATGATTCAGATACGTGATTCGATCGTAAATAAATTTTAATCTTTAAAATCAGATGCTTTATGTCTCATTTATCATCTTATAAACTAGATCAATAGATATAAGATTTTGACCTATGCATGCGTAGGATTAAAACTGTTTTAATCTTGACTTCCACTACTTAAATTCAAAATTATTTTAAAATCTGCATATAAAATACATAAATTCTAATAATGGTATCAGATAATATCTTGCAACTCTTGCAGCTCTATATATCCAGTTCCCAGATCATGGTGATAGCATCATCCAAGCATCGTATTAAGTTCTATGATGGGTTTTGGGTAATTTATACCTGGCTCAACTCCAGCAGCTTTTAGTATAGTTCTTTGGAGTATTGCAAATTTGGAGATCTAAGTTCTGACATATTCTCCCTCAAGATCAAATTTATGACCTTGATCCTAAATTCGAGTGTAAGATGCATATGATCAAACCTTAAAACTTTAATGAGGCATAATCTTCTTTCTGACCTGTGAAAATAGCATATCTTCAATGATTTAAAATATACATAGAATGGCAAGTTAGAAAGAAAGAAGAAAAATGAAACATGAAATTTGTATGAAATAACCAGTATGATGGCTTATTCATTTTTCTAGAAATGGCAATAATTGCGTGAGCAAATTAATCTTTGCATAATACTTGACTAATTATTGAAATGATGTTGTGGAGACAATAGCTGGATCAAAACTAAATATCAAAGCCACCCTCTTACATAAATTGTAGAAATTCATCGAAATCATGGAGAAAGAATTGCATTTTCAAATGTTAACAAGTTGATTAGCCCTTAATATGAAGGAACCTCCAGGAGCTTGCGCCAAACAAAGTTTTAGGCTCCATTTGGGAACATTTTTTGGAGAGCCAACCCTTCCAATGTACTTTGAGTCATTTGGTGGTGTTTAGTTAAAAAAAAGAAAAGAAAAAAAATTGCTTTTGATTTTTAGAAAGTTGAAAATATCTATTTAGAAGAAAGCTCTATTTTGGAGCTCCCACCAATCCGAATGCTCTTTTGGCTAAAGTCAAAAAGTTATTGTTGATTTAATTAAGTTTTCATAGCGACTAAAATATCTATGCTAACATATTGTATTATATTACATATTATTATAATATTATACTATTGCAATAATATAGTTATGCATAACTTTATCATATCATTTCTTATTAATGTATTATTTATTTATTATATTATGCTATGTCCTATATTTTATTTTATCATATTAAAAGTACTTTCTAAGTTAGGTTACCAAATAGATGTATAACTATAGTACTAGTTTTTAAACACTACAAGAAATTTGATTTTTTTGTGATGAATTTTTTTATCGCTAAAGGTCAGATTTTTATCGCCAAGATTAATAGCGATGAAAAATTTTGTTGCTAAATACTTGTCGAGAAAGCCTGGATTGAAAATTTAGCATTAGCAATGAAAAAAAAAATCGCTAAAAAATAGTGACGAAATAATTATTCATTACTAATATTTATGATAAAAAAATTTCATCACTAATTTTTGCAATGAAAAATATTTCATCGCTAAAAGAAATTTTTTTTTCACTATTTTTAACGATGAAAATTATTTCATTGCTATTTTTTATGACAAAATTAATTTAGTCACTATTTTCATGATGAATTTAATTTCTCATTATTTTCGTAATGACATTTAATTTCATCACTAGCTATTTTTGTGATGAATTTTTTTTGTCGCAAAATAAAAATCTTTAGCAATGAACAAAAATCCATCATTAATTTTGTTGAAACCACCTATTCAAATATAGAAAATATTCCAAACAACCTATTCAAATATAGATTATATTTCAAAACATACCATATATCAAATATATTTAATACACTACCATATCAATCAAAACATAATATATATACAAACCATATGCATCAAATCCATACATAACTAAGTTTTATATGTGTCATTAATAGATACAAAGTATGAGTTCATGAGTTCATATACCTTTTAAAAGATAAAAATCTACAAATTATGCATCAGCAGTGTCATTGGTCTTGTTCTTTCTCCAGGCATCGATCCTTACCCGATGTGTGTCTTGATGGCTGTGTAGAGGCGGCATCATGCAACTATAGATCTGCTAACTTAGAGACATCGATATCGAACCATTCCACCATCATAGCCATTATTCTCTCGAGCGTTTGGCTGCAATTCATTCAGTAACTAATTTGATCCTACATCAAGCTCATCGATGTCCTGACTGCCTCTGGCATCGAGGCATCATCAGACCATTTGAAATAGCCGAACGATGAACTATAATATGATTTCTTCAAAGAACGCATACTGTGCCCAGACCCTAGTTGCCATTTGAGGACTGCATCCAAGATCACATCGTCAGCCATGGAACAAATAGACTGTGATCCAGCATCGCTGTCAAATCCAACCTCCCTCATCGGCCTGTTCTCTCAGCTGTAACATTTTTTTCTTTACAATAAACTAAATAATACTATCAGTTTCTTTCGAAGGCTTCAAAAATATTCAAATATGATACGATACTTACATCATGCTGTCTCACCTCCTCGGTCACAAATTAACCACTTTGGTTCTGATAGAATTTTTCATAGGCATCGACCTCGGATTGTCTCTATTCAAACAAAAGAAAAGAAAAAAAATATATCAAAATAATTTATATATTCAATAAGAACTTCCTATAGCATGCAATTGCAAATGCAGTTATGTACCATCCTCTTCATTCCTTATGCAAAGGATGCACTCCTTTGCGTGTGAATGGACTCCTATTCACTTTGTTCACCTCAGATCGTCGCTAAAAAATATGTATAGTTATGGCCAAAATAATATCAAAATAATTTGAAATACTAAACATACCTTAAACATCTCACTCTCAAAATGCTCGCACAACCATCGCCAATCGTCACTAGACCTAACCCAATTTCTATAAGACTAGGTCACAGGTCAATCCCCTTCACTCGCAGATCATTGCAGTATGTATGAAGCCTACATCACTGATCCTTGTACTTGTTTGCAGCCATTTTGAGGATACACGTCGTCACTTCTTCGTCGGTGCAATCTGACAAATGGATATCAAAATTGCTTTTCTTAACGGAGAGTTGGAAGAAGAGATATATATATAATACAGTCTGAAGGGTTCACATCTACAGATGAGTCTAAGGTATGCAAGCTGAATATGTCTATTTATGGACTTAAGTAGGCGTCTAGGAGTTGGAACATATATTTTGATAAGGTGATCAAAATGTATGGCTTCGTTAGGAATGAAGAAGAATCTTGCGTCTACAAGTGGACTACAATTCTGTAGTTATCTTGTTTGTACTGTATGTTGATGACATACTGTTAATAGAAAATGACATCTCGACTTTCCAGAGTGTGAAGCTGTAGTTATCGTCACAGTTCTTCATGAAGGACTTGGGAGAAGCATCCTATATCCTTGGGATGAAGATTTATAGAGATAGATCTAGAAGGTTGCTTGGACTATCCCAATCTACGTACATCGATACTATATTGAAGCAGTTCAACATGAAGAATTTTAAGAGAGGCTATCTTTCGATAGGTCATAAAATTACTCTCTCCAAGAAAGATTGTCCGACAACTCCTGAGGAGAGAGAGCGTATGAGTAGGATACCATATGCTTCGATAGTGAGATCTATCATGTACATCATGATGTGTACGAGATCGGATGTGGCCTATTCACTAGTAGTAGGAGTAGAAACTAGTCTGATCTGGATGAAAACCATTGGAAGGTTGTGAAAGCAATCCTTAAGTAATTGAGAAATACTAAAAATCAATGGCATATCTACGGAGACATTGATCTAAAACTTATGGGATATACTAATTTAGTTTCAATCAGATTGTGATAATAGCAGAAGCATATTAGGCTATGTATTTATCTTGAATGGAGGAGCTATTTGCTAAAAGAGTTTCAAGCAACATACTGTGGCCGATTTAGTATGCAAAGCAGAATATAATGCTGCATCAAATGTTGCAAAGGAGGCGGTGTGGTTGCAAAAATTCATCACTGAGCTGGAAGTTACACCTTCTATTAATGGACCTGTCCTGCTGTGTTGTGACTGCTCTAGTGTCATAGCTCACATGAAAGAACCAAAGTCACACCATCGCACTAAGCATGTTCTGTGCTGCTATACCTGTTATGAGAGATCATGAACCAAGATGACATTCAGAAGATCGATAGAAAGGAGAACCTAGACGATCCCCTCACTAAAGCTCTTAGGATCAAAGAGTTCGATGACTTCAAATGGAAGATGGGTATAAAATACTGTCATGATTGACTTTAGTCCAAGTGAGAGTTGTTGAAAATTGTATCCTAAAATCAATTATATGACGATTGAGTTCTTCTTTGTATATGAATTATTGATTATTGAATAAAATTATTCTGATATTTTTTATCACAAAGTTATATCTTTTAATAGAACTCTTGTGTTGTGATGAAGTCCTTAGAACTATGTTAGTGAATGATAAAGAGAAGATTTATCATATAGTTTTTAAACATGTTCGCGATCAAATGATACATCATTACATGACGATGTTGTTTATCAAGAGGAGGTCATTGTGTGCAATATGAATTGGTTATC
>KE506095.1:33609-45827 GCA_000441515.1 Elaeis oleifera
AGTAGTATGTCATTAATAATGAAAGCTTAAATTAGTCATGACTAACTCCTAATAAGTCGTAAAATTCATGCACAGTTCTAGAACAATTGAATATTTTGGATTGATTCATTTTTGGAGAATAATTCTAAGAACCATTTGGCAAAGGGAAAACTCAAAATAATTTGAGAATTTTTTAATAATTCCAAGAATATTGTTACTGTGCTTAGAAACCCCATTTCTTTGTTGTCGACACTAATAACAGCATTAGCACATAACTTTTTGTTCATTAGTGACCTCTGTTGATTGACTGTAGCATAAAATGTAATTCATGCAGTTACTGTGATCATCATTGAAATTTACAACCATTTATCATAATATCAATTATTTCAACATACTTGAGCTACTTTGAGGTTGTACAAGCAATTTCAGAATGCCGAAATTATTAATGTAATTGCTTTCAAGTATTAACAGTAACTGCTTTATTATCATCTCATATATTAATGTACAGAATTCAGCAATCTAATGTTATTCTGTGTCATCAGAGTCATAACAAGATAGAATAATATTCCTTATGAATCAGCCAAAAGTTTCTCTAGGATGCTTGGATATATTTGATGCTATTCAAGAAATGGTATGTTAAAATAACATAATTGCTATTTCAAGATTATGCATGTGGAAATGGAGATTAACATTGCATCATTCCAAACTACATGTCAACTGGAATATTTCTGCATTGTTTAGCATTTTCTTAATGAGCCCAACAGCCCCAGATTATCTAATTCTGATGAAAAATTCCCAAGAGATTGTAAATTTAATGAATACTTCACAAAGAGGCACCAAACATTGTAAAATTTTTCATGTAGGTAGTTGTACAGAAAAATGTCCCAAGACATCCCAAGTGAAAGTTGAACTTTGGTCATGTTCATTACCTCTATGCAGGAACCAAGATTCAGACTTAGAATAGGTTGAAGCCCAGCTTAACTCACCTGCCAGTTCAGATCCATACCAGGCTAGATGAGCTCAACCACAGCCCAAGGCCCAGTCCAAATCCAAACTCAGCCAAAGACTGCTCTGTTATTGCCCTCTTTACCAGCCAAAACCCATGAAAGGAGAAGGTAGAGGAAGGAGGCTTATCCCTGCCCATTTTACGCTTCCGCAAACCAGTGTGGATAGATTCATCAAAGTATAGTACCGAGGTACTTACCTTTCAGGATCTAATTATGCCTTATGCCTTACATTCACAAGTCACTGTATAATCACTTTGAAAAATACAAAATTTTCCACAGATCAAAAGCCAACAGAACTGGATCTTAGTGAGAGAGAGAGAGAGAGAGCAAAGATCGTTTTTCCCTTCATTAAAAAACTCTCCATCCACATTGTTTATCTAGCGGATAAAGTACGTATCATGGAAAAAAAAAGTAACCGTCTCATTTTCAATTTTAAAATCTAAATAGGTAGTTTCAAAGCAGTTGAAACTACCCTAATGGAATTTGAGTGGGACCCACTAACTGTAAGTAAAGCATCTCTCCAAAACAAAATGGAAAGATTCACTGGTGCCATCATTGACCTAACCATTTCTAGAAGAGTTTCTATTCCTTCTTTCTGTAACATCATTTTATTGTAGAGTACCAAAATAATTAATTACCGTAAATACCATTCTCATCACATAACTCCCTGAATTAATCAAAAAGATATTCATGGCCTCGATTAGTTCTCAAGGATTTAATAGTGAGGTTTAATTGATTTTTCACTACTGAAAAAAAAGTCTGAAACAATCTAATGCTTCTAACTTATGGAAAATCAAATAAACAATACCATATGTAGATAGGTTTTTATGAGCAAGTTGGCCCAAAAGGCCCTCTCTAGCCAATCGAGTTTAATCTTTCTTGCCCAATGTGTCCTAATCGCACATGCCACACTTTCACATCAACAGAGGAAAAACTACTAGATATAATTAAAGAAAACAATTTTTATCAACATGATTGTAATTTATGGCTAGAACTATAAAACCATTTGAATAAATCCATATTCATAATATACAATGCCAAAATATATAGATAAACAACAACCATGAAAGTTAAAAGAGTAAACAAGGCCTAGAAGAACTACTACTAAACTAAATTTCATCGAATGTCGGGCGCATATAGAACATCATGCAAGAGAACAATACATTCAGCATACAGTGATCGTTTGTAGGTGCTAACACCTTTAACTTTAGTTTTTGAATTATTTCTTACATATATCCATTTCATGCTAACTGGAATCCGATGAAACTCTATATATGGTTCACGATCTCGAGTTATGTGGTCGGTCGCTCTTGAGTCTACAATCCACACAGGATGAGAACCAGTCAGAAATAAACAACAAAAAATATAAACATCTAAAGCGAAGGAGTCAGGACATATCTTTTTGGCTCAGTACACTCCCGAGCAAAATGACCCTTCTTTGACAATCAAAGCAAGTCACCTTGCTGTTGTCCTTCTTACCGTGCCTTGTCTTCTTGCACTAAATGAAATTTGCCTAGCTTTCCTGTGATCAAGCCTTTTGCCCTTCTTGAAGAACTTGCAACCTCTTTTATGCTTAGAGCACAAAGCTCCTACTTTGGATGTTTCAGCAACAAACACATCACCAAAAGATTTGGCTGCCTCAAGGTGCTCATCCTCTAATTCTAAGTGATGTGCAATATCATCAAAAGTTATAATATTTTCATTGTGGGTCATATTAATTTTCATGTGCTCCCAAGAGCTAGGTAAAGATCTTATCATAACCTGAACCTACTGCTCGTCTGTCAAAATATGACCTGCATCACGAAGCTCCTAAACCATGTTTGACATCTCACGTAAATGCTACCTAATACTCATATTTGGCCATTTTCTATAAGTGTCAAACTTAATAGTTAGCATCCAAAGTTTAGTTGCAGAAGTACTACCAAACTTATCCTTAAGTGCAAGCCACATCGCATTAGCTATGGAATACTATTCAGACTCACACATCATGCCATTTTCCATGATGCTCAGCAACATTATGCGAGTAGTACTGGTTTTTTTTCAACTTTAAAGCTTGTTAGTCACGACGATGTTGAATAATATTGCCAAGCAACGGTTCAATCATAGTGTTGTTCCATGCTTCCAGAGCCTCTTGCTCTTCAAGGATGTATTGAACTTTACAGTGCCAAATATCAAAATTTTCACCATTAAGTTTCTCACCTTTATTCAAATCAACCATAATTTATTTCGATGCCATTTCAACTAAGCTACATAAAATGATGTCACAAAATTAATACTAACAGAATAATTTTGTCGTAAATAATAAAATAAGATAATGAAAATTAAGTATAAGACATAAAATCAAAAATTGAGCATGCCCAAAATTACCATCTACATAGCAAATGTTTAATACACATATCTTAGTTTAATTTGCAAAAAATGACAACATTAACAAATATTCATATGAAAGAAGAGACACCCACTCAGAAAAAAATATATAGCACAAAAAAGCAGAGCATGTATTAAAAATGAATACAAATATTCACATACATAAAACAAAAGATATTTACATACATAGAGCATGGAAAGTTATATCCTAATAAGAAAATTTACATCCATCCATTGGATATTTAAATTCTTCATGAAATAAAAAACTTTTCTTTGCTTTATAGTTCTCATTGCTGCTTTCATATTCCAATTATATTTAAATTTTTTTGTGAATAAAAAATTTTCTTTGCTTTATAGTTCTTATTGCTGCTTTCATATTCCAATTCATCCCTGGTATTTTTTCTTGAGCATTTATGTGTTTTGCATGTGACATATTATATTGTTGAGGGACAAAATAGTTGATCTCCTTAGTTGAGATATAATGTCCTACTCCATTAACTCAATCTTGTGCATAATATCTCTAAAAGTTGTTAATCTCTCAACTTTAACATTATTTTCAAGAGTTTGAAAAGAAGCTGATAAAAACTGGATTAAGGCTTGGATTGCATCTTCCTCTGTGATAAGGCTCCGTCTCAAAGACAATCCTTGTAGCACCCAACAATAGTCATACATCTTATCCAAATGCATCCACATAGTATGGTTTGGATCCATTTTATAAGTATGAAACTTATCCACATTCCGACGAATTGAAAGATCTTTAGGGCCAAGATGTATCATAACCATCTATCCAAATACATAGAGAAAATGCAATCAATAAAATATACATTCCAATCAATAATGTAACTAATTTATAATTTATGAAAATTGTATACATTCAATAATAATATATATAAATATATTTGTATTTTATTTTTTAACTTTGGGTGACACATCAGCCACAAAAGCTGCCATGTGTAAGCCACATGTGGCTGACGTGTCAGCCATGTGGCATCCACATGACATCCATGTCATCATGTATGCTACATGGTCCTAGAATGAACCTGCCACATGACCAAGATGTTCTATATGTCAATTCATGTAGCGGACACATCATTTTAGTGCCATCTAATGTTTAATAATTTAATTAATTTTGTGGCAGCTTATGTGGCTGATGTGTCACCCATGTGGCACCCACATGACATCCATGTCATCATGTATGCTACATGGTCCTAGAATGAACCTGCCACATGACCAAGATGTTCTATATGTCAATTCATGTAGCGAACACATCATTTTAGTGCCATCTAATGTTTTAATAAATTTTAATTAATTTTGATCATTGATCACATCATCATGATGTGGCAGTTCTTATAGCGCACTTTGTACTGCCATTTGAAATATGCATGGTGCACATAGATACTGTAGAACCATGCACACCATCCAAAATGCACACAAGCGCTCTTCAGCCGTGCATAGCATGCTGCAGTGCCGCACACTACACACACCAATACATGAGCCTAATGTAGGGTGTACGCAACATGCATGCTGTGCACAGCACGCACGAATGCTGCAGTGCCTTGCATGCTGTGCACATGCGTGCAATGCCCCAAGAAAGCAGCCTCATGTGGTACCTCTCTACTTCAGTGGCTGGGGATCACCTAAAATATGAGCAACAGCCCAACAAACCAACGAGACACACACCCCAACACCCCACCCCCCCACCGCCAACCCCTGAACTTTAGCACCGTTTACCCAAGCCTTAACCTGAATCAGATGGCTCACAGCTTAACTTAGAACCGCAGGCCAGAATTTGTACAGCAACACCCAATCCAAGAAACAGAACCCATCATCCCACCATCCCCATCCTTGCTTGGGTCACAAGCCAGTGCTATTTGGCTCGGTGGTATGCGACAGCAATCGAAGTTTAAAAATCGCCCATTTTCTCCTATATCAGCAGCCTCACCAGTAGATGACCTTTCTTCGGCTCACCTTGCCGCCAACAATGTCCTCCGTCATGGAATGGCCTCACACTCTGTTAGTGGTGATTATTGAGGCCTGCGAGGGCTGATTTTTAGGACACGTTGCTTATTTGTTTATTTAATAAGTTGAAGAGTGGCCATTGCTCTGCATTGCCGTCCTTCCACTGTCTAAAGTACAATATGTACACAGTGTGCAGAAATTAAATACTGCTCACCAGTATACTAAAAAAAACTTTGATAGATTAATGCATGGTAATCTGTATTATGAAATATAATAAATAATAGATAATTACTCCTATGACCTGTAGATAAATTAACTGGTGGTCACCTTCATAAGTGGATATGCATGATTCTGGAGTAATTATTCATGTAGAAACACATCGATCATTAGACGAAGATATTTATACAGAACCTCGCGCTCTGATACCAATGTAGATAAATTAATCAAAGTATAGTATAGAGATACTTACCTTTTAGGATCTGATTATATCTTACATTCATCGATCACTATATAATCACTTTGGAAAATACAAAATTTTCCACAAATCAAATGCCACCAGAATTGGATCTTAATGCAAGAAAAAGCAGAGGTCGCTTTTTCCTTATGATTAAAAAACTCTACTTCCATTTTTTTTTATCCAACCGATAAGATATGTATCGTGGAAAAAAAGCATAAGTAACCATGTCATTTTCAATTTTCAAATTTGAATAGATAATTTCAAAACAGTTGAAACTATCCTTCTCTTCTCACTAATGAAATTTGAATGTGCCCACTCATCATGGGTGCCCAATTTGGACTAACACATCCAACACATAGCAAAGATGCCTGCCAGCCAAGGTTATCAACCAACAACTAGGTTCAATCTTCTCTATCTCACAACTAGCTTATGACCATTCTATAAGCACTGAAAAGAGGTTTAGGTGAATCGAAAGAGTGGCCCAGTACATGAGACTTCTGCCATTGCAGGCTCTGGAGAGGGTCAAATAAATGCAGCCTTACCTCATGTGCAAGAGCCTGCCGTGACCTCGAGGCCATGATAGACCAAGCTTACCACTGCACCAAGGCTTACCCTTTAATGGGTTTGGTAAATCCAAAAAATTGAACCCTTTTCTTTCTTTTAGCTTTTCAATTATTATTATTATTTTATCAGCAACATTAGCAAGATCTAATTAAAAAATATTCAGCAACCTTCCATCCCTATCATGTTGATTAAACTATGATCAAGCAGCGTTCAACAAAATAAGCCAAAATAACCCAAATATATCCAATGCCAAGATCATAGGAAAAATTAATAAGCTTTGACACTGAGTTTTCATCTCGGCATTATTTGCTGATTCATGAAACATAAATTTGACTTTGATACTACATGTTCGTAAAATATATGATGCCATTTTGTACATATGAAGAACCAAATCAACAGAAAATTTAGTTGCACATAAAACACATACCTTGGGCTTGGGTCATCAACAAAGGTATCAATGTTGAGAAACTCAACATGCTTCCCAATGCACTCTCCCATCATCAGTCCATTCCTTGTAAGGTCTCTAGATATCCATCCCAATATTCCCAGGGATAGGTTACTTGATCATCTGAACACTTAAACTGATCCACAATTCTAGATACTGTCAAACCATTTCAAAGGAGAAATTTGAAGTGGTAATTCTAGCCACTTGAGAAAATAAAACTGACATCCTTATATACAACTATCACCTTGAATTGATGAATATTTGGTTCATCCAAGAAATGATAAGTACTGAAACATTTTGTGATTTTTCTCTCTCATAAGAGGCTATCAAGCCAATTTACAATGTAGCAGGAACAGATGTACAAGACAAAGATTTTTAGAGAATATGTACCCAACGCGGCTGAGAGGAACTTGAAAAAAATTATCCATCATAGTTTAGGTTGTATTGTAGGTTCCACTTCTTCCCTCGTTAACATCATAACTTCTTGACTGGATGTGCGACAATAAAGTCCAAATCACACGCAAAAGTAGGATTATAATGAATATGGAACCCCCAAGTGTGCAAAGAACCTGTATATAAACAAATGTGTCATAGTGGGTAGTTTCCCAACAAATTCTTCAAACAGTTTTAGATTGACAAAGAAAGGAAGAATAGTTTAGAGCAGAATATGAGAACAGAAGAACACTTCATCTGTGTGCATATTGAATAACTGAATGCATGACCCCAAGCCTCACATTACCGAATGGGGTCTCAAATGAGTCAACAAAGGAATCCTTCATGTCCATGTCCATCTACTTTGTTCCTTGAAGAACCAATTCCACTCCTACATTTCCTTCATTTATCTAGTAGCAAGAAGCTGTATAACTGGTTCCAAGCAATTCGATGGCCATGTCACAACCAACAAATTGTTGTGGTGGAGCAAGATAAATCACAAAGCCTATCCCTAGGCCTTTGATTCCATGTCCAACAACAACAGAATAGCAATTACTTTTGAGGGTTTCTTGTACGTGACTTTAAGCAATCCCCTTGGCTTGTTCAACAAGTGACACTTGTTAGCAGCTTTCTTATAGCTTTGAGAAGCATGAAAACATGAAATCGCTTACCAAAATCCTTTTTGTGTTTGAATTGGCGAACTGAACTCTTGGAGGCACCAATATTTTATGCTTTGCATGTCATTTGGTTGTCTCTGCTTGACTGAGATACCTTCAATGTATGAACTTCTGTCTAAGATTAGTGTATGCAGCTCTGTTTTCAATTCATTTTCATACACGCAACCACTTGTTCCAGACACTACATGGTACATAATACGTTCCAGAGGAGCATGTGGTCATGAACCGTAAGTTAAAGAACTGCAAAGGTAATTTCTAGTTTTCATGAAATATGTAATTTAGTATGTAAATTCACCCTTTCCTTGTAGAATTAGTAATCCTAGTAATATTAGTGGTAGCAGTTCTTGTTGTTGTTGTTAACAAGAAGAATGGTGAATTAATCTCAAAGAAAAATGTGGGAATGATAATGTTGCTAGCTCCTTCACTAGACTTGGTGAAGAAATACCCCATTTCTTCATGAATGAACTTTTGACCTGCATTTAGCTCATATTTCTGCTTTATCATCATCCCTCTTAGTCTAGACTCTTAAGTCTAGGGAACAATGCAGGCTAGCTCCTTGGTTGCATTACTGGTGAACGGAAAAAAAAAAAAGCAAAAGAAACAGAGGTAAATCTGAAACCAACAAACTAGCCATATAGGTTTAGCAAGGCCTTCTCTTGCCTAAATCTGCCTCAGGCAGTAACTTCAAACAAAATTCTAGAGAATTGTCAAAGACTGAGAGTCTGAGAGCCAATAATAAAATTTGCCTAAACATTCCAAAGGGGTGTTCTCAACTTATTCCCAATAGCAGACTTAATATTTAGTGGAAGAAGTCTGGATGACTCTACCATCTCTTAGAGATGTATTATTTCAAATTTTTGTGTCAAACAAGTAGCAAAGGAGGAGATGAGTTACAAAAACAAATCATTAAGGAGGAAGGGAGAAAGGTTAGATGTAATATTTGTCTTGAAAGTTTTGTTTGGTGGAATGACTAAAATGAGGTATCATTTTGCTAACATAACATCTAAGGATGTTTTGCCATGATCAAAAGTTCAAGATACAGTATAGAACATGCAAAAGAAACAGACACAAAAATTAAGATACAGAAAAACCTCAGACTCTTGGAAGCCAAGTAGGAGCTCTTGACTCTTGAGCATTTAATACACAATGAGGTCATTTTGGATGGACCTTAATCTAGTCAAAAGACCAACTTCTGTGGTCAAGTGGGAAGAAACAAGTAACAAGGTAATAGTTCAAGCACAAGGTCAATGATGGCATTAAATATATTATGGTCTCCATTTTTTTTTCTTGCAACATTTTCAATTCCAAAAGCAAGAACAGAGTATGAGCTTCCAAGTAGTGAGTTGGCTAAGAAAAGTAATTGGTAAAATTAAAGATTTAAACTAATTCATAATACAATATATTAGGCCAACTAGGGGAAATCTAGAAGTAGAACTTCCTGAAACACAAGGGTTGTTACAAGGAATTTTCCCTATGTGAACTTGTTGGCAGCTTTTTCCATAGGTGAAAGTGTTCCAAGATTATCAATGTAGTGTCAGAAGTAATAAACCTATTCAATATATATATTTACTCCAAAACATTCAGAAGTAGTGAAACTGGATCTCAAAAGGTTATCCAATTCATCGCAGACAAATGTTATTTTTGCAGGAAACATGATAGCAGACAAATATCTAAATTTTTTTGGTTGATTTTGTGGCATCTTGCACTAATCTCACCTGTGTTCATTTAAACAACAATCTTGTCTGTCTCTCTTATACTAAAAGGTGCTAGAAATATCGTAAAGTTCATGTTCAGCACACCTTAGATTTGTAAGATTCCTTATGAAACCATAAATGAATGATTTTTGAAAGAACATTAGTTGATGCGGCACCAAGAAGAATCAAGATGGCAAATAGAAATGAAAAATAAAATTAAAGAAGAATAAAGAAATCAAGAGGAAGAAAAACAGCCCACTTTAGAATTTTCAAGTTGTCATTCCAAGTTTTCTCTTTCAATACAATAGGAGTCTTTAAATAGACCCTCAAATAAGATGGAAATGAAATTACATCTCAATAAAGTGAAAATCATATCTCTCAATATGAAAATAAGATAAAATCTCTCAAATAAGATAGAAACAAAATAAAATCTCTCTAAGATGGAACAAATTTTATCTCGATATGGAAACGAGATAAAATCTCTCAAATAAGATGTAAACGAGATAAAATCTCTCTAAGATGGAAACAAAATTTTCTCTCAATATGAAAATGAGATTAAATCTCTCAAATATTCAAAATTCTATAATTCCTAAGATGGACAAGATAAAATCTCTCTAAGATAAAATAAGATTTTCTCTCAATATGAAACGAGATAAAATCTCTTAAATATTCAAAATCCTACAATTCCTAAATTACGACGCCTCTGCCTAAAATAAGTGCGGAATCCTTGATCCTCATCATTCCCTCCAGGCTGGGAAGAACTCATCTCTGGCGAGAAATTGAGATAAGCCTCTAAAAGATCTGAACTTTCTGGAGCAATACGAGCCTCTAAAAGATCTGAACTTTCTGGAGCAATACGATGCAACTCATCTTCATGAATTCAAGTAGCATCTGAATCTGATCAGTCCCGCCACTTAACCAAGAATCGTTGAAATCCACCATTAGCAGAGGAAATAGTCTCGTTCGTGATAATGCGCTCAACATGGTCTGGTGATGGCGGTGGAAGTAGAGGTAGAACTGAAACTGGTACTATAGGTGATGTGGTGCCACCAGTGGGATTACCTGCAGGCATAGTGGGAGGCTCGAATGTGCCTCAATAAGGTAACAAGTCCGCAACATTGAAAACTGGACTAAATCTCAAATCAGAGGGTAACTCCATATACTAAGCATTGGGTCCCAGTTTACGAAGGATGCGAAAGGGACCGGTAGCACGAGCATGCAATTTTTGAAGAAATGTTTGGGATAACATTCTGATCGAAGACGAACCATCATATAGTCACCCTCATTAAACTCTATATTCCTACGATGAGCATCAGCAGCAAATTTATATTTCTCGATGTTCATAGCAATCTTTTGTCGAATATCGGTATGAAGGTCACAAATATGTTTAGCAAAAGAGGTGGTCGGTTCAAAAACACGGATGTCCAGGGGTAAAGGAACAAGATCGATAGGTTGATGAGGATTAAGGCCATGAACAATTTCAAAGGAGCTCTTGCCAGTAGACCGATCCACTGAGCTATTATAGACACATTCCACTGTGGACAATGACAAATCCCAAATACCAAGTCTATCACCAACTAGACACCTAAGCAAATCACCAAGGCTACGATTCACAACCTCTGTTTGACCATCAGTCTGTGGGTGAAAAGATGAAGAAAATTTAAATTGCTCCCAAACAGTTTCCAAAGGGTCTTCCAGAAATAATGCATAAATTTGACATCACGGTCAGATACTATAAAAGAAGGCAAACCGTGAAGTCGAACGACCTCCTTAAAGAACAACTTTGCAATAAAAGAAGCACCAGAAGTCTTATGACAACGAATGAAATGTGCCATTTTGGAGAATCGATCAATAACAACTAAGACGGAGTCATGTCCCCTAGCAATCCTAGGTAACCCAAGGATAAAATCCATGCTAAGGTCTTTCCATGGAGAGTGGGGAATAGGAAGAGTATACAAACCAATGTTTTGCTTCTTGACCTTAGCCAATTGGCATGTGCAACATTGTGCAAGGACTCTAGCCACATCCCTTTTAAGAGATGGCCGATAGAACCGGTCCTCAACCAAACTATGGTCTTATTCACCCGAAGTGGCCAACTAAGCCCCTGCATGAAGTTCCCAAATAAGGAAATCCCGTAAAATGTCCTAGGTATGCATAAGTGACAACCCCTAAATAAATAACCATCCCTGATCACAAATCAATATATTCCTGGCGGTTTCCTCTACTGACTGCTTGAAAATGAGAGCAAAGTTGGGACAATCCTGATAGTCGTCCTTCATTCGCTCAGAACCAATGACCTCGATATTCATGGAGTGGAGTGTTGAAGTTTTATGGTTTCATGCATGCTTGATTTTGCAAAACAAGTACACAGCGGAATTTAAAAATTTTAGATCAAATCTAGTTTAATCTAAGCATGCATAAAATCAAATCTTCAAACCATAAACGGAACCATCATATGTGAGATAAGATTCAAATACAGAAATCAAATAGAGAAAAATAAATATAAAACATACCTAGACAGATTAATCTTCAACGCAAACAGATGATCATGGATGTCTTCCGAAGGTCTCTAGTAACCGCACAAGCGTCCGGCCTCTACGGTATCCACACGAGACTCTGATCTGATCAGAAGCCTTT
>KE506095.1:55603-84979 GCA_000441515.1 Elaeis oleifera
AAATTAATCAATAATGACATATGTCTCAAATTCTCAGTCCTTTGAGAATATATGTCATTATGTTGTTAATCCCTTGGATGATTCATGGACACATAAATATGAATGGTAACATAACTGTCCAATAAATACAAAATCATGTCCTAGAGATATGAAATGTGTCAGCCAAGACTGACTTCTAGGGCATACATCCAACATGAAGGACAATAATTACTTAGTGCATTCACAACTTTATTCTCAACACCGGCTTTGTGTTTGAGAACAAAGGTATAGTCCTAGAGAAACTCTACCCATTTGACATGCCTAGCGCTAAGTTTCCTTTGAGACTGGATTGAAGGAAACCGTAGGAGATTTCATGCATGTATTTCCAAATTTTTCGAAACAAATTGCAGCGAAAAGCAACAAGATTAATCATATTAATCAAACATGCATATGATCTAATCATTAAATCAACCTACTCTAAGATCTATGACATGATATATGGTATATAAAATCTGAAAATAAAACAGCATGCGTGTATGTAAGGAATAGATCACATCTATTCAATAGTAGATCAGATCTACTACCTCATAGAGTTCACAATCCCATACTTGAGCGTGGATCGACGATCACTACTATTGAAAAATCATGGTAAAGAGTTCATCCTCATCGCTTGCAGCCACACAAGATGTCCGGCCTCTACGGGACGTTCATTCGAAGCTCCGATCCGATCGGTCTCCTCAGAAGTGCTAGCTCGCGCAAAGTCCGTGTCGAAGGCTGATTTGATTTCTTCCTTCAAAACTCTTGAACACTTCCAAAGGTTAAAAAAAGACATTTAGGAGGAGAATGAGGTGGAGGAGAAGATGGGAAGAAAAAACTAACTCCCTTCTCACTTTTCTCTCTTCCCGACACCCTAAACCCAAACCCTAAGGTTTCCACACCAAAAGACCTATGCCCCATAAGTGCCCATGCCCAATTTTCTTCGGAGAAAACTTTCCCACGGTGAAAATATTTTCAGAGCTCTCTCTCACGCACATCGAAAAGAAACCTCTTTTATTTTTGGCGTCCATAAGTGGTTAGGGTGGGATAAAGATAAAGTAGTTTGATTCAAACTCGAATTCAAAATTCGAGTTGAATTTAAAATCAAAACAAAACCAATCTTCATGCCCACACTCAAAAAATGATTTCACGGTGAAAATCAGAAGGTTTGTCGCACAAAAAAAATCCTTCTCAAGGTGTTGGCATCAATGGATAGATAAGGATAAGAGGTTAGCTCAAAACCAATTTTTAAACCTAACCGATCTCATCCAACCTTGTTTCAAACTTGAATTCAAACAAGTTTTAAATTCAAACTTGAAACAAACCCATCCATGTCCATGAGAATGGGCGACAATAACATACTATGGCGTAAGAAACCTTCACGTAAATCTGAATTTACATGAAGGATCAATGGTGTGGATAAGGGAGTGGCTTTAGGGAGAAGTCCAATCAATTTGGACTTTTTGGTTCTTTCACATTTAGTCCCAAACCAAATCTTATTGGTTGACCTAATTAAATAAATGAAATCCAATCCAATTAGGTTCTTAAATCCTTAATCATATCTTAATTTAATTAGAAATTGATTGAACCAAAGTCCTGATCAAATCAAGGACAATTCTCCCTTAGTGATTAGGTCATCTCATAACCTAATCGGATTAAACCTAATTGAATCAAATTCAATTAGATTTAATCCAAACATCATTGCTTAATCAAATTAAGCTAATCAGCAATATAATTACTAATGCTTAGCGAATTATTTCATCGCAACTTTTGCTTAAGATTAATTATCAATCGAATTGACGATTACACCCTTGAACGATTTTTAATCGTTGATCAGCCACATGATCAGTCAGAATGTTCTTTGAGTGTGACTCCATAGGTTCGAACCTAAGCCGGTAATGCAGGAATAAATTTTTGAACTAATCGATGTAACCATCTAGCAATGGAGACCCGACGTCCGAAAAGATCAAATGATTGCAAAGCAATATTCAAGAACCTACTGGCGTATGATTACCGTATAATTTATCCCTTTGACCCTAATGCTCAAGGTGACCTAAGATTTAACTGTCAACCTTGGAATAGTCATCCACATTGAATTTCAATCTTTCAAATCCATCACATGGATTATCCGAACCCAGGTTTTATCAAATTAAATACAATGATGCATTAACTCTTATTTATTCGGAGGGATTAATCCCTTCTTAACTCACACACCAACTTAACAAATATTTGACTGTGTCCAAAAATCTTTCAGTCACTGAATTAGAAATTCAGATAGTCTGGCACCAAAGCATAGTGAATTGCTTGCAAGTCATCGTGGTGATCTCAGGTCGGAGGGACACTTATATCCATACCCTTCACGAGCTACTCTTGACAGCAGAGTGCTCCGTAGTTGGTCACGTTCAATGAGATGTACTCCTACATCTCACTTGCATGTCATACTAGTGTCTCCACACCATTTGGTTACGAGGACAACCAACGTATATGGCACACAACGACCTATACTTGATAATCGCTATCATCCTAGTAATAGCGTATCGTTTGGTCGTGAACAAATTTAAAGACTGCGATAAATCCTCCTTTATCGATCAAATTAGTCCCAAGGACTTCATCACAATACAGAAGTTCATTAAGAAGATATAACCTTGTGATGAAAAAGATCAAATAATTTTATTACTGATCAATTCATATATATTATAATTAGCACAATCGTCAAACGATTGACTTTAGGACACAATTCTCAACAACTCCTACTTGGACTAAAGCAAACAGTATAGTATCTTATACTCATCTTCAATTTCTAATCATTAAACTCCTAGATACCGAGGCTTCAGTAAATAGGTTGATCAGATTCTCCTTTCCATCGATCTTCTAAAGCTCGACAATACCTCGATTCACGAACTCTCGGACAAGGTGGTAGCGACGCATAATCTGCTTGGTAAGTTAATGGGACTTCAGCTCTTTGGCATGAGCTATGGCTCGAAAGCTGTACAATACAGCAGGACCATCATTGGAGGGTGCCACTCCAAACTTGCCAATGAACCTCTATAATCACACAGCTTCCTAGCCAGCATCGGATGCTGTAATACATTCCGCCTTGCAAAAGAATTGGCTACAGTGTTCTACTCGAAACTTTTCCAACAGATAGCTCCATTATTTAGGATAAAATGTGTAACCCGACACACTCATGTTGTCATCTTTGATCTAACAGAAAATTGGAGTCTAGAAACCCCAATTGTCAGATCAATCTATTGGTCCTTAGTATTTCTCAAACACTTAAGAATGATTTTACAATCTTCCAATGGTCCTTTCCGGATCAGACTGGTATCAACTCACTACCGCTCGTATGCCACATCCAATCTTGTACATGTCCTATCATGCTGAACCACTTCAGCATGATATCAATGTACGTTGACTGGAATAATCCAAACATCCTCTAAAATCTATCCCTATAGATCTTCATCCTCAGGATGTGAGATGCTTCTCCCAAATCCATCATGAAGAACTTAGATGACAGCCTAACCATTATTTTCTATAATGTACGGATATCATTCTCGATTAAGAGAATTTCATCCACATACAGTACAAAAAATACAACTATAGAACATCAGCCCATTTACATATGAAGATTTATTTTTATTCCCAACAAAGCCATACGTTCTGATCTCATCAAGGTGTATGTTCCAACTTCGAGAGCTTTGTCATAGGAGAATATCTCGTCATAGTCAATACTATAATGTTAACGATATCTCTTGGCAACCAAACAGGTTCATAGGTCTCCACCTTCCCATCTGCGCCCCTTTGTCACAGGGTGAGTGTTTTATTACCCAAACACCCGTGCGGCGCCTCAGCATGCCACACACCAAGGCCAGCCCTCTTAAGTCCTTCCTCGGACATACCAATAAGCACGCAGTAGTCTAGCCACATAGCCAAGCTTGCACCTCTATGCCACTGCCTGGCAACACTGTTGTACTGAACACAGATGACACCCTCAAGTGCTCGTAAGCAATTTAACCTCTCGGATCAACTACAATGCTCATGCGCACCTCCTTGCCATAACATAGACTCTTCCCAAGAGTGCTCCGCAACTCAACACCTCTGTGTCAACTCTAAGGCTTTGCCCCTCAAGCTAAGCACTGCTCATCCCAGATGTCTTAATCCTCGACATACCCTCGTACCATGGCATAACCACTATGTCACTGATCCGCAACCCACCAAGCTGCCCTTCAGTACTACACATACCAAATCCACATAGCACGACCATGCAACGCCACTACTATGCATGAGGCTCAGGCAAACCCACCTCTAGTGCCGCCCAGCTAAACTACCAAGCAGACACACCCTGCAGCTCCTCGAAGCTACAGATGATTGTACACATCCGAGTCCTCCAAGGTTCTACTATCCAAGCTTCCCCACAAGCTCTTGTGCCACGATCCCGGTCTAGCATCCTCGATATGCCCTTCCACCCATGGCCATATCGCTTGACAATATCCATGGCCTGCTCGCACGTTAAACACTGCCACAATATCAGCATCCAAGTCTGCTCCATCAAGTAAATATCTTCGACCGAATGATAAATGCATCAAGCCGTCCTCTCCTCGGCATGACCCTCTTGACAATCTATGATCCTTGGCCCAGCTCCAAGGCACATATTCCGACCGATATACTATAAGACTTCCTTATTCTCCACGACCGATCGGTTTCCGTGGATCCCCACAAGACATCACCTTGCGATGCTCACGAGACTTGCCTGTTTGGGTAGGCCATACCTTTGCCCGACTAGCCCTCTATCGCCTCTTTGCTCCACTACAGAGATCAAGTATGCATAGAGTAGTCTAGACAAATCCCTCAAGGATAAAACCTCGAGATATCCCCTCCCCACACAATGTGACCAGCTCGTCCAACCAACATTGCCCCGAATACCTCCGCATGAGATCATTCGGGCGTGGCACCACCATTGCCCACACAACTGTGCCACGACGGCCCGTCTCCTACGGGTCTGAGAGAGTCGGGTACGCGGCCAAAGCTCCGCGCCCCTCCTCAAACCAAGAGGAATCCTTGAGTATCCACATATATCTTGGTAGACCACCACCATTCCAAATATCACGCATTCCGAGCCCCCCGATATCATGCCACGGCTATGCCGCTCCTTGGCAACCATTGCTCTCTTACTATCCCAGTAAGGCATCCCCCCAATCTCACCTCGGGGTTCCAAATGATCGAGTAGCATTACAAATTTTGGTCATGCCAAATCCTTCGCAGCACCGTGCCACGTCCATGCTGGCACCCCTGCGACATGCCTACGGATAAGCCCGTGACAACTTTTCCTATTGAAGACCCACTTACGTCCTATGGATTTTATCCCTTCAGGTGGATCAACTAATGTCCATACATCTTTGATCATCATGGACTCCATTTTGGACATCATAACTCCAAGCCACTAATCAGAGTCGAACCTCTGCATGGCATCTATGTAGGTGATCAGATCCTTGTTGTTCTCATTGAGTTCGACAGGATCACATTCCCGACCTAGAAACTGAAGTATCTGTCCGACGGATGCGGTACTCTACCAGATCTCCTTAATGGTGCCTCTACAACGGATTTCGAATTTGATCTAATCAAATTCGGTTCTATAGATTCACTAGATTGTGTCGGTTTTTCTACCAATCGAACTTCATCAAATTCAACCTTGGAGGCATCAGTTTCTTCATTAAAAAACTCTTTTTTCAAAAAGAATGCCGAACAACTTTTGTTCTTCAATAAGGTAGAAGTAATATCCCTTAGTTTCTTGGGATATCCTACGAAATAACACTCATCGAACCATGATCCAAGCTTATCAGTTTGCAAAATGCTTGACATAAATCAGACATTCCTAAACTCTAAGGTAAGAGAGTATCGATTACGACGGTCCATATCTCATATGGAGTCTTTGCAACAGATTCGCTCGGAACCCAGTTCAGAACATAACAAGCAGTCTTAAGAGCTTAATCCCAAAAGGAGATCGACAAACTTACAAATCCCATCAAAGACCGAACCATGTCTAACGAGGTTCGATTCTGCTGAGAGAGAATTCCATTCTCTTCTAGATATGTCAAAAACTCGTCAGAAAAGCATTCTCCTCCTCGATTTAATCGAAAAATTTTAATACTCTTTCTAGTTTGTTTTCTACCTCATTATGGAATTATTTGAACATTTCAAACAACTCAGATTAATGGCATTCATGTCCGTAGGTCCAATACATCAGTATGTACTAGACTGAGAACATCATTAGCTCGTTCACCTTTTTCAGCAAAAGATGACTTAGTCATTTTACCAAGGAGATAGGATTGACAGGTTGATAATGATTCACAATCATTGACTTCGAGAATTATCTTTTGTTGATCATATTCTTGTTTATATGACCGAGCCTATAATGCTAAAGATAAGCATCTGTGACATTATCTACTCTAAAGTATTTGTTTGTTATGTACAGTACACTAATAGGCTGTGACTATTCGTAAATGTCATTTCTTAATTGTCCACCCATGAATTTGACATCATTCATAATGATATCACAAAAATCATTCTATATTGACAATGTAAATCCATCTTTAGCCAAAAGATCTACGAAAATTACATTCATCAAAATGGACCATAGTGACAATCATTGAAAATGACATTATTAAAATTGAAAACAAGCTCAACAATTCCTAAAGCCAGGACTGAAACATGACTTTCAGCTCTAATATTCAGGAACCTATTGCCGTTTTCAAACTTTCTACTAATCTGTAATCCTTGCAATAATTTGCAGATATGAATCGAACTTCCGATATCTAATACCCAGGTAGTAGTATACAGACAGAGAAATCACAAGATATTATCATATAAACATCATGTCCAACAATCATTTGCTGATTTCTCTTTCTTAGTCTGTTCGGATCAAGAGACGCTAGATACGGAGGACAATTCTCTTCCAGTGTCCCTGCTTCTTCTAAAAGAAGCACTCTGCCAGACTCAGGTTAACCCTAGACTTCTTAACCAGTTCGAACTCAAAAATCCAAGCACGACTCACTTGCACCTTCTTTTCTTTCTTTCTCAAAAGACTAATCTCCCACTGAAAATGCACCTTTAGAGGTGCTAAATGACTTTTTCAACATTTGAAAGATTTTTTTTGGCCTGAGTGTCCTCGAATTTATAATTAAATTCATGTTTATCGCTGCCCTTATCACCACACCGTGGTTCGATCATGAAGCAACTTCTGATAAGTGACTCTGACCGCATCACATGCATTGGGCTCGAGAACTTCAGATGTTGGATCCGTAAGAACATACAGAATCCTTTCGTGCTCTGGAACAATTTTCAACTTTCAATACCAGCTATCGAAGTTAGATCCAATAAGCATGTCACTATCAAACAGTGAGCGGAGCAACAGACTACCGGCCATAACTGAAAGGAAACCAAAAAACCTAAATGTACATGAATTATTAAGCCTAAAAATTTGGACTTGAGTCTAAAGGTTCTTCCACTATTTTATACGAATTGATAGCCTCTACCTTCAATTCGAAAATTACCTTAATTCCTTAGTGGATACTAGAATCCACATAGACTGCATACAGGTCCGAGTATGGCTCGGCTAACCATGTCCGTCTATGGATAGGTTCTTAACCAATTGTTTCTCCAAATAATTTTTAGTAATTTCTTTCGCCCCAGATTTCATTTCAGTAGGCTAAGGGCCTCCACTGAAAGTCTCAGTTAGGTTCAACCATTAATATGAACCACTCAGTGATTCTAACTAATGAATGATCAGATCCGAATATGGCTCGACCAATCCAACCATTCATTAGATAGTACATCAGAGTTATCATATAATGAATGATAATTCCATCATTCAAAGAAACACCAGACATAAGGCGCCTGCAATATCAATCTGAAATAATGGACCCATTACCATTTACCTTAATGAGAGGCTATGATCTAGTTATCCCCATAACCAGCTCATTTTATGGACCTAATAATTTAGGAGGATTTGGTTAATGCAATTTAAAAGAAGAGATTAACTAGCAATCAATAATCCTCCCAATGACTTCACCAAGTCATTAAAAGAAAGAATTAGAGATATGCTGGTCCACACGATAAGTCGTAAATCCTTCCACTGACTTCACCAAGTCATGAAGAGGACTAAGACAAGTCGAACTAGGGACACCTTAATCAGTCGAACTGATTTTCTAGTTAGCATGGGTCAACCCGAATCATTAAGTGATCTGATCAAAACATAATTCACCATGTTGGCCAGGTAAGTGAGATCGATGGGAGGGATATGTCATTAACTCATCATAGACTTAATCTATGCGAGTAGCTCCCAATTAATGACCACTGATCAAAACTGCCAAACTTACCTTAGACACCAACTGGTCAATTAGTTCAATTCGATCAGCTTATAGACTTAGGTTCGATCGCTGAGCTAAAATCAAGATCCATTTGATCTAATCAAAGATCTGAACTTGACCAACTATAACTATTGTATTTGATCTAGAGTGTCCTTGACCTAATCTAAATCAACTTTTGGTTAAATTTGATCAACTACTCTTTTAGTCTATTAAATCTTTGATTCTAATCTTAGGTCTAACCCAATTAAAAGGATCTGATTTGAGCTAACCCATGTCCCCATATTTTATGCAATGTTATTAGATCTTAAATTCACAATTCTAGAACTAAGGATTCATCTCTTAATTCTCAATTAAGTGTAGCATTAACATGGGTTAAGATTTTTAATTGAAACCATTTCAATTTATAAACTCCTTTACAATTTGTAAACTTCTTTACATTGATTTTATGCATAAACATTTAATTCTGAAAATTGAGTCGGCCCACCTCTGGACTGAGCCGGCTCACAACAATGGGTCGACTAAGTTCTAAACTTAGTCGGCTCATTGAGATAAACAATAACATTTACTTTCTACCTATATAAACTAGGCCAGCTTAGCAAGAAGCTGAGCCGACCAACTAGGGCACTAGATCGACTCAAATCAAAAATGAGTCGACTCAGCAGGCAAAAACAACAACACTTTGTATAATTTTCAAATCTAAATAATTTTGCATAAACAGAAATAAAATTAATCATAAATCAATTTTAGATCTTATCTAAATTTATTATGATTCTAGATTTTATTTTTCATGATTAAAATAATTTTAATCACTAAGATTAAATGTTACTACTTTTCGTACTTATATTGCATACAATAATCCTAGAGTTTTGCAGAAAAATAAATTTTCTTTCTTTCGTGGTTCATCTTCATGAACAAATAGCACCCCTACACGCTATGAGAGATCCCCATGAAATGGGAGGAGAGGGTCTTAAAACCCTACTTTCTCCTGTGACCGGACGGCCAAGAATATTCAATCCGATTATTTGACAACTAGATATCTAATCAAATCATATCATATATGAGAAAATTTAGATCAAATCTAAATCATATCATATCTGATTTCAACATTAGATCATATCTAAATCAGATCAAAAATATCACATGCATTAAATAAAATCAGATTTTATTAGAGATCAGCACAAACTAGAACAACTTTTTCACTGTAAGAGGTAAACCCTATAGCAGGACAACTTTATTTCAGTTTGTGCGATCAACTAATAATTAAATTCAGATCTAAGATATCATATACCAGATCTAAATAAAATTAAATTTCAGATCTAATATGCACATATAATATGTCATAATGAACCTAGACTTTGATACCACTGAAGAAAATCGTAGGCGATTTCATGCATATATTTCAAAATTTTTGAAACAAATTGCAGCGAAAAGCAACTAGATTAATCGTATTAATCAAATATGTATATGATTTAATCATTAAATCAACCTACTCTAGGATCTATGACATGATATATGGCATATAAAATCTGAACATAAAACAGCATGCATGTATGTAAGGAATAGATCACATCTATTCGATAGTAGATCAGATCTACTACCTTACAGAGTTCATAACTCTATGCCTGAGCATGGGTCGACGATCGCCGCTGTTGAGAAATCATGATAAAGGGTTCATCCTCGTCGCTTGCAGCCGCACAGGATGTCCTGCCTCTATGGGACGTCCACTCAAAGCTCTAATCCGATTGGTCTCCTCGGGAGTGCTAGCTCGCACGAAATCTGTGTCCAAGGCTGATCCGATTCTTTCAAAACTTTTGAACACTTCCAGAGATTGAAAAAGACATTTAGGAGGAGAATAAGGTGGAGGAGAAGATGGGAAGAAAAACTATCTCTCTTCTCACTTTTCTCTCTTCCCAATACCCTAGACCAAAACCCTAGGGTTTCCACACCAAAAGACCTACGCCCCATAAGTGCCCACGCCCAATTTTCTTCGGAGAAAACTTTCTCATGGTGAAAACATTTTCAGAGCTCTCTCTCATGCACGCCAAAAAAAACCTCTTTATTTTTGGCATCCATAAGTGGTTAGGGTGGGATAAAGATAAAGTAGTTTGATTCAAACTTGAATTCAAAATTTGAGTTGAATTTAAAATCAAAACAAAACCAATCTTCACGCCCACACTCAGAAAATGATTTCACGGTGAAAATCAGAAGGTTTGTCGCACAAAAAAAATCCTTCTCAAGGTGTTGACATCAATGGATAGTTAAGGATAAGAGGTTAGTTCAAAACCAATTTTTAAACCTAACCGATCTCATCCAAACTTGTTTCAAACTTGAATTCAAACAAGTTTAAATTCAAACTTGAAACAAACCCATCCATGTCCATGAGAGTGGGCGACAATAACATACTATGGCATGAGAAACCTTCATGCAAATCTGAATTTGTGTGAAGGATCAATGGTGTGGATAAGGGAGTGGCTTTAAGGAGAAGTCCAATCAATTTGGACTCTTTGGTTCTTTCACATTTGGTCCAAACCAAATCTTATTTAGTTAGACCAATTAAATAATAAAACCAATCCAATTAGGCTCTTAAATCCTTAATCAAATCTTAATTTAATTAGAAATTGATTGAATCAAAAATTCTGATCAAATCAGGAACAATTCTCCCTTAGCAATTAGGTCATTTCATAACCTAATCGGGTCAAACCTAATTGAATCAAATTCAATTAGATTTGATCCAAACATCTTGATTAATCAAATTAAGCTAATCAGCAATATAATTACTAATTTATTCTCCATTAATTCACTAACGCTTAGCGAATTATTTCATCGTAACTTTTGCTTAAGATTAATCATCAATCGAATTGACGATTACACCCTTGAACGATTCTTAATAATTGATCAACCACATGATCAGTCAGAAACTTCTTTTGAGTGTGACTCCATAGGTTCAAACCTAAACCGATAGCACAGGAATAAATTTTTGAACTAATCGATGTAACCATCTAGCAATGGGACCCAACATCCGGATAGATCGAATGATTGCAAAACAACATTCAAGAATCTACTGATGTATGGTTACCATATAATTCATCTCTTTGATCCTAATGCTCAAGATGACCTAGGGTTTAACCGTCAATCCTAGAATAGTCATCCACATTGTATTTCAATCTTTCAAATCCATCACGGATTATCCGAATCCAGATTTTACCAAATTGAAATACAGTGATGCATTAACTCCTTATTCGGAGGGATCAATCCCTTCTTGACTCACACACCGACTTAACAAGTACTTGACTGTGCTCAGAAATCTTTCAGTCACTGAATTAGAAATTCAAGTAGTCCAGCACTAAAGCACAGTAAATTGTTTGTAAGTTACCGTAGTGATCTCAGATCGGAGGGACACTTATACCCATACCCTTCGCGAGCTACTCTTGACAACAGAGTGCTCCACAGTTGGTCACATTCAATGAGATGTACTCCTACATCTCACTTGCATGCCATACTAGTGTCTCTACACCACTTGGTTATGAAAACAACCAATGTATATGGCATACAACGACCTATACTTGATAATCGTTATCGTTCTAGTAATAACATAACGTTTAGTCGTGAACAAGTTTAAGAACTATACGATAAATCTTTCTTTATCGATCAAATGAGTCCTAAGGACTTCATCACAACATAGGAGTTCATTAAGAAATATAACTTTGTGATGAAAAAGGCCAAATAACTTTTATTAATGATCAATTCATATATATTTATAATTAGCACAATCGTCAAACGATTGGCTTTAGGACAATTTTCAATATGGATGTACCTAAAAGACAAATAATTTCTGAGGTAGAAAATAATACCGTCAAAATCTAAGAGCCTAAACAATAGCATAAAACTCTTTATCATATGTAGAATACTTCTGCTTAGCATCATTGAGTTTCTCGCTGAAGTAGACTATAGGATGACCCTCCTGAGTAAGGACCCCCCCAATTCCAATACCAGACGCATCGCAGGCAACCTCAAAAATTTTTTCGAAATCAGGATGGACCAACACAGGTGCCTCAGACATCCTAAGCTTAATATTGTTAAAAACTTTTGCAGCAGCAGTAGACCAACGAAATTCTCCTTTCTTCATACAATTCGTAATGGGAGCCATGACGGTGCTAAATCTCCTAATAAAGCATCTATAAAAAGAGACAAGACCATGAAAACTACGAACCTCCAAAAGAGATTTTGGTTCAGGCCACTCCCTAATGGCTTTCACTTTTTGAGGATCGGCCATGATACCCTAGGAAGATACAACATATCCTAATAACAACACCCGATCCTGGAGGAAGGAACACTTTTAAGATTTATAACTTGGTAGACCTAAGGGTGACAAAAACCTCCCTAAGGTGAACTAAGTGCTCTTCCCTAGACTTGTTATAAACTAGAATATCATCAAAGTAGACGACTAAGAATTTTCTTATGAAGGGTCTCAACAACTCTATCATAAATCTCATAAATATACAAGGAGAATTGGATAACCCAAATGGCATGACTAGCCATTCATAAAGACCATCCTGTGTCTTAAAGGCTGTCTTCCATTCATCTCTAGGTTGAATTCTAATATGGTGATACCCACTTCATAAGTCAAATTTGGAATAGACTATAGAACCGACTAGTTGATCAAGCATGTCCTCAAGCCTAAGAATAGGGAATCTACACTTAACAGTGATCCTATTGATAGCTCTACCATCCACACACATCCTCTACGTACCATCTTTCTTAGGGGTCAAGGGGGCTGATATCGCACAAGGGCTTAGACTGGGTCGTACGTGCCCTTTCTACAACAAACCTTCTACTTGTTTCTCATTTCCTCACGCTCCTTGGGGTTCAACCTATAATGTGGAAGATTAGGTATCTATGACTTGGGACTAAATCAATGACATGTTGAATGTCACGCATGGGAGCTAGGCCATCGGGTATGTCTTCAGGGGTTACATCCTTAAACTCCTCTTTTAATTGCTCAATTTTAAGAGGTAGGTTATCTTGGGAGTCTGAGGTTAAGTGAATCTTACTTCTGAGGAGGACAGCTAACACTACCCCGAATTGTCCACTTTCTTTTTCAAACTCCTTATGAGTCAAAATATGACAATTTTTCTAATCAGAAGTTTGGAGAAAGTTCTTATCCCCTTTGGCAGGTTGGGGCATGCTAGGCTTAGCAGGTTTTAATCTGATTTTCTTGCCATTATGAGTAAAGACATAGGTCTTCTCGCTACCAAAATTATGAGCATCCACATGATAAATCCAAGGTCGACCTAGTAAGACACTAGCAATCTCCATGGATAACACATCACACATAATCTCGACAGAATAACCTTCCATCTGAATTGGCACTAGGCAACACTCATTAACAGAAAGTGAGGTTTTGTCTACCCAAGTAACCCTATAAGAATGAGGATGAGGTTGAGGTTGCAGCTTCAACCTACTAACGACCGATTTAGAGATGACATTCATAGAGCTACCCCCATCTATGACAAGCTTACAGACCTTACCCCACATTGGGTTTAGGTATGAAAGATGCTGGTGTGTTTCCACGCCTCAGAGTCTGCAGGGGTGACAATAATACATCTCATGACATTAACACACCCTTCTAAATTCTCACAATCCCCTTCATACTCTTTCTCTGAAGTAGCTAGCTCTAAAGGATTAAAGTCTTCTATGGGATCGTCAGTTAAGGTTTCCTCGCATTCAATTCCCATAGTCAATGTACGATGTGGACATTGAGTAGCTGTATGGCCTTTGTTATGACAATAATGACACTATGTTTGAAAAATTGGCTGACTGATGGTATCGGGAAATAGTCTCGGGTCTTAGTGGTCGTGGGCTGCTGATTATCAACTATGCTCCTTTATGAAGGCACCGACGAGGAAACACCTTTCATGCAGCTGGCAGGGGTAACCTAAATTGTCCAAACTCATTGGAGAAAGAAACTTCTCTTCTATGCGGAACAGTTCTAGAAACTTCTCAATCTCCAAGGCTTTATGGTAAGCATCTCCTATAGAATCAGGAGAATACAAGAAAACTTCTCTCTTCAAATCGGCTCGTAAGCCACTAATAAACTTAGATACCAGTTTTCATGACTCTTCAGAAATGTCACACCTTAATTGTAAGTCCTCAAAGTGAGCCATGTAGTCAGTGACACTAGTAGTTCCTTGTCTAAGAGTGTACCATTAGTCCAATAACTAACTCCTATAATAAGTAGGAACATACTTCCCACGAAGCTTAAACTTTATTTCCTCCCAAAGGACTATAGGTGGACGTCCTAATCTTTCTAGATCCCTCTAGATTGTCTGCCAATGCCGCTAGGCAAACCACAAGCTTCACCTTCACAAAACGAATACGGGATGTATTTGACATGTGATACCACTCAAAATGAGCTTCCAAATCTTGTAACCAATCATGGAATGCATCTGGATCTAACCACCCATCATAGGAGGCAACATCAACGCTAATCCCTTTAGGTGTTTCCTCAAACTTCTCATACCTAGGCGGATGCGGCCTAAATGGTTGACCTCGCGGCCTAAACTGTCTAGGATCTCGTGTATACCTAGCAGGTCACTCACGATATCTAAATGGAGAAATAGAGGATTCTACTTCTCTCATAATCATTCTTATAATAATCATCATTCCTAGCTTCTGCTATATGACCTGGAGGAATCCTACGAGTGTGGGAACCCTGAAGATTGTTTGTGGGATGGTAGGTAATCAGAGGGACTGTTATGTAAGTAGGAGTTGCATGAAAGGACTGACTAGTCTGCAAGACATGGCTCGGACCATATGTAGACTTAAGAGCCTGGGAAAAAGGCTGATGAATAGGTTGACTACTAATATGATCATGTTCTGGAGATTGTTTACCCAGTTTGGACTCTCTTAGGGACAGTTGGCATTCGATCTGCTGACCAATGAGATTAGCCATGTCCATGCGGTCATTAACTTGAGGATTACGAAGCTCAACAAGCTCAGTTTGAAGTCGGTCTAATGACTAGCATACTTGGTTTAAGGTCTCTTGAAATGCAGTTTGGATATTCTTAACTGATTCAAGCTCTTTTTCCATAGTAGCATGTGCATCTTTAAATTGCCAACAGTCATAGTAGCAAGAAAAGACAAGGACAACGTAATATTAGGCTAAAATGCTACAATCATCGAGAAAATTAACTACGATGCTCACAATGAGAATGCAAGGTCAGATGTGGTGCCGATGTGTTTGGTACATGCAGTATCAAAGAGATGATGTGAATGACTGTGCTAGTGAAGGTAAATGTGAACAAAAGTGGTTAGGACAGTATGAAAAGAAGGGACCTAAGCAATTATAAAAGCTACCACAGTTTGATGAAGTCATAAAGTTCAATGGAGCTGTTCCTTACGTAAGACGAGATCAATTACCTCAAAATAATTTGCACAGCACGCAGAAAGCGATCTGACAAGGCTCTGATACCAATTTGATGCAGCACCAAGAAGAATCAAGATGGCAAATAAAATGAAAATAAATGAAAGAAGAATAAAGAAATCAAGAGGAAGAAAACAGCCACTTAGGGTTTCAAGTTGTCATTCCAAGTTTTCTCCTTCAATACAATAGAAGTCTTTAAATAGACCCTCAAATAAAGTAGAAATGAAATCACATCTTAATAAAAGTGAAAATCATATCTCTCAATATGGAAACAAGATGAAATCTCTCAAACAAGATGGAAACAAGATAAAATCTCTCTAAGATAGAAACAAGATTTTCTCTCGATATGGAAATGAGATAAAATCTCTCAAATAAAATAGAAACGAGATAAAATCTCTCTAAAATGGAAACAAGATTTTTTTCAATATAGAAATGAATAAAATCTCTCAAATATTCAAAATCTTACAATTCCTAAGATGGACAAGATAAAATCTCTCTGAGATAGAAACAAGATTTTCTCTCGATATAAAATAAGATAAAACCTCTCAAATATTCAAAATTCTACAACTCTTAAATTATGATGCCTCCACCTAAAATAAGTGCAGAATGCTTGATCCTCATCATTAGTACAGCTTACAGTTGCAAGATTAAGTTAATCCCTCAAGAGTAAATTCTGATGCATCCAACTCAATATCAACTTCAACTTCCGAACCCTTACCACACCCACTCTTTTATTAATATGAACTCCTACAAATGCCGGTTGCTTTTATAAGGACTTATTGGCTTTGAATTACTCTTCTCTTTCTTCATCATATTGCTTTTGGAAATGATAGTTCGCTCTCATAAACACCAAACTTGCAATCTTTTGAGCTCCAATGAGTTAACTTCAAAAGCATTCAAATTTCCCTCGCAATGGAGGACCTACAAAGTTGAGCTACTTGAATAGCCAGTCTCTCAATATATGAACTGAACACCTCAGTTATCCAAATAAAGTCTTAAAAACAAGAGACAAAATGCATCGACACATTGTTTTGGTTAAAACACCAACCAAATATGCATGAGTTATATATGATAATTATAAATTAACAAACAAGCTTACTTAATTAGCATATGTTAAGGGAACCGAGCACTCTAACTCCAAAAATGATGTTGTTAACACTAAAATCTTTTCCACAATTTATAGTATTTCTTTAGGAGAAGGCATCATTTTTCGGATTATTTTTTCTAACCCTTCATTGACTTGAGTATCCAATTTCACATACATCATGAAATAAATGGTGCTAAGATAAGTTTCCGCCTCAGATAAATAACAGTGCAAATATTTGTTCAATTTACTATCAAAATTTTCCACAATGGCAAATATTTATAGTTTCTTCCTTGAAAGTCTCTTTTATTGCTTTCTTATTTATCACTTCAAGTAGAGGCTCCATTATTTTCCCATACTCCGAGAAATATCCCCTCAACTTATGCATTGCTTATCTAGCCTTTTACACTTTGTTTTGAGGTGAGTCTCTTCACTATGGTAACACACTTGTATGCTACAGTTGTTGCTTCTTTATCATTATAGATTGAAGGCACCAAAATTGTGTAGCAAATCTCATTGCACCATGTCTTTTCATGTTGTACCTCCCCAAACCACCTAGTTGGGGTGTACCACACCATATCAGGCTGAAACCAATACAAAACACTATTCGACTCAGTACAGGCCCATACCAATCTATATCGAGGTGTACTGAGATGTATCAAGGTGTGTACCAATCTATATCGACTTGTACTGCCTAGTTTCAAGTGCTGTCAAGATAAAAAGTGAGAAAGATGGCTCAAGAGCTATCTCAATGTAGGAAGAGTAGCAAACCGCAAAAGACATTTTTGATTTTACTTTTGCCTCACTCACCTTGCTAGTCCATGCATTGCATCTTGCATGATCAAATATTTTGGATGTATTTTGAGATTAAAACATTTTTGGACGTCATCTTAGTAAACTGATATGTCATCTTGGTAACTCCATCAAAAATTTCAAGATAAAATTTATGGTTGATCTCCTTAACGATATATGCCCATCACACTTCTCTTTCCCTAGGAACTTTTCCAATACAAATTATGAAACAACAATAATAAACAAAGTAGAAATATGAGAAAAAAAATGAGGGAAACTTTTTCCTTTAAAGAAATGCTATATTTATTCATCGAGTTTAGCAAAAGAGACAATAACATCACTACTCTTGCAATTAACAAGTCAATAAGAACAATGATAACATCAAGAAAAGTGCTACTATATGCTAAATTTTGCCTCCAAAAAATTGAAAGTAAATATTGTCAAAATACTCATATCAAGTAAAAGAATACAAACAAGTCATCCCCCAAAACATATTGTGAAATAGAGTGCCTATTAATCCATAGTTTCTTAAAAAGCACAAGTACAAGCATTAAAAGTAACTCAATTAAGCTCAATCCACGACAATAAAAAAAAAAAGAGAGAACAAACTGGAGTTAAAACTATTACATTGCATAGTCAAAATCCATGTTAAAACTTAAACAACAAAGCCACAAAAATCAGGCCTAAGTTTTATCAAACTTGTAAGTTTGGTTCTTTAATACATGAACAACAAACAATTGTGAGGAGCCCTCTTGACACATTGCTATGAAAAATTATTATAGTTCCACTAAAAGATTAAACTAATAATAGCAACTTTATGCCTCTAGGATTGTTATTTTGCCGCATTCAAATCTGATCTGGAAAAGAGATTCAAAGAAAACAACATGGAAGTTTGGATTCAGGAAACAGATCAAGGTTTTCAAGCTTAACAAAGCAAGGCAAAAGCTGTTTTGTGTCAGTTGTTCAAAAAGCAGAGAGGATTGCCTTAAGTCTACTATAAGAATGTCCTAGCACCAGACTGCCTTGCTGTTGAGGTTAAACATGGAATTGAAAGCTTTCATGTTCCTCTTGCTCCAGCCATGATGGTTCACAATTGTCTCCAATCTGGCCACCAATCATTGAAGAAATTGGTACGAGGGATTGTAGGTAGTAAAAGGAAAAGGATTCCTTCAAGGAATGAAGGAGAGGGGCAAACGAGACATGGTGGTTTCGTCACTAGTTCTTTAAGAAGTTCCTTGGGTTTGTGGGGCATCAAGGCATGCAGCCTGATTACACTTATTCTGTCTTCACGTTTCCCCATTATGCCCACTTGTCCACAACCCCTGACTGGTTGATTACATGGTAACAGTATAACAGTATTAACTGCATAGAACCATTTCAGTAAAAATTTGGTACCATAATGCAGAAAATGATCTAAATGAACCAATGAATTAAATCATTAAAAGAAAAGACCTGGTGTAGACAAAAAAAGAAGAGACCTAGGAAGGAATAATAAGCCACAAGATTGTTTCAGTCTCCATCTTATCTTTAAAATAAGCCTTTTTTCGCAAAAAGACTGTTAGAGAAAGCAACGATTATGAAAATTATAATTGGTTGAGAAAGTACCTCAAGAAATGCTTTAACAAGAGAGACCAACGTCAGAAGCAGAATGCCATCTACAGAGAAAGATACCTGCACAATTGCCAGCATAAAGTAAAAAATTTTCATCAGTTAAGACATATAACAGGAAACTGCAACACCCAATTCACTATATCTTTCCTTCATAAATTCAGCAAAACCAGTGCAGTAACATCTGAGTGCTGATTAAGAAACAACTAAAGTATGATTAATGGATGACACTATCCCCATGATCACATTGGTGAAAAGCTCAGTCGATACCAGAAGCAGCCATCACTCTGACATTTGGAAAGCTGAAGGAGTGGGAAGAAGGGATGAGGATGTAATCTTTAAAGTTATGAAAAGATCAATCCTTCAAATGTACCAAGATCAATAAAAAGAAAAGAACAAAAGAAAAGAGAATGGAAAAAACTATGTAAGTAGGACCTGCTGCAGTAACATACAGCTAGATGGCCAGCAAGCTACAAAAAATTAAATCTCTTAAAACTATATGCCTGAAACTCAATGATTGAGCAATAGTTAATCACTCTAAAATCAGCTGCTTTCTTTAAACTCAAAGAACTGTCCATTCTCATCAACCAGATATCCAGCAGAAGGCCAAAAATCCCATGACCCTATCAAGTTGAGTTACCTTACGATCTTCCATCTCTTTGTCAACAGAATTGACAGAATAAACAACCAAGGGTTAAAATCTGAGTTCAGACCATCCATTTTGTTGATTAGATGACTGTATCTTAGTTCTCTCAAGCAACAGTCTATTGTAAATATTTGGTTGAATAGTTAGCTTACAGAGTAAAAAGGCCAATAAGACCCCTATAGTTTTACCATGAATTTTGAGTTCATTTTCGTTAAAAGGTGTAAACAAAGCTACATAAATTTTATAGAATATTAAATTAAAATTATACAGTGCGAGTGTCAAATAAAAATCAATATACATATGCATGAAATTTATAGTGCTGGATCCATATAATTATTAGGTTAATTTAAATTATGCTTGTTTGTGAAGAAACATGTCTCCAAAATAGTATAAGAAATATATGCTAATGGTGAATCTAAAAACATACTTGAAATTTTTTGTAATGTTTGCTCATTCACAGCATAAGCATTGTATTCAATGCCAAAAGACAAAAAAGAAATGACCATGAAATAATATACTTTAAAAGGTTACATAAGGATAAGAAAATGTAACTAAAGTATGGACAAAAAGAAAGTTCATCAAATTGATCACATCACAAAATTTGGACCATGAGAATAAAAGAAATCTATAAAAAAAAAAAAAAAAAAAATACAAATGAGCAATGCAACTAAAGAAAGGATTGCAGAATTAAGGGATTGATATCTTAAATCAAACCCTACTAAGGAATAGAATAAGAAGCATACCAGCTGTGGTGAAATCACCGGAGGAAGGACTGCACGAGCAGCCTTTGTTGCCCGTCTCGAGACCCTGCGGAACAAGCTTTGAAGGAACTGGAACAGAAGATCCAACCCGCTTTCCTCATCCTCCTCTCCACTCTCTCCTTCCTCCACATCACTGTCCACACTGAACACTCCTTCTATGTCTTCACCTTCTCCTTCTTCTCCTCGTCCTTCCCATGAAACTCCATTAATCTGGGAGCAGAGGAACCAGGAGTCAAATATCATCTCACTTTAGAATTCCAATACATGAAAGGGGAACAAATGAGGAGAGATGGAGACTGACAAAGACCTTAGAGCTTTTATAGGCTTGTTGGGAAAGGGAGAAAGAGAGGAACGGAGTGATGGATGGAAGTAATGGAGATTTGGAAGATGGGAAGAGGAAGAGATATGAGAGAAACGGAGGAGGAGAAGCTGAGGAGAGCGAGCTGCTGCTGTTCCCACGAACCGGGCACCAAGGCCATTTTGAATGATAACTAAAAAAGAACCGAGTGACTGAGAGTATGACTCCCTACCGAGTACCAGCAGCCAGAAGCACGGCAGGGATTTGTATTTTATCTCTTTGGATTGGGTTGCACAAATGAAGCTCATCCAGACGCGTCAGCCGCGCCCGGTGTGCGGTGTAGGTCCCAATAGATGTACACACGCTAGTATTTTTTTTTTTTTTTGATAAAGCACGCTAGTACTTTTTAAAAGGTTCAATTAAGCACTTCGAGCTTCGACAAATTTTATAAAAAAAATTAAGCACTTCAAGCTACCTAAGTGATCCAGTGTTAATCCTGTAGCCTAACATCATTAGAGGAGCTTCAGTAAAAGATTCAGATCGCCATCACGCGTCTTAAAAATCTACGAAAATTCTGAAATTATCCTTATGCAGAGGGAGAATGAAAAGCAGGATCTTATTGAATGAGCGGTTCTTTGTGCACCGCACGTGGTGCAGAATGCATGCACCGCACGTGGTAATGAGATCAGTCGAGGGGTGGCTTCCATGCGCACCAATCATCACACACGATGCAGTTCGTTCTGTACCACATTGAAATTTGGATCAAATCTAATTAAATTAGATTCAATTAAATTTGATCCGACTAGATTATAAGATGATCTAATTACTAAGGATGTTCGATTCCTAATTTAATCGAAACTTGAATTCGATTAATTCTAATTTGATTAGAATTTAATCAAGATAACTTATTACCTAATTAGATTAGGTTCAATGGTCTGAATGGGTCTAATCGAATTTAGTTGGTTGAAAACCTAATTGGATAAAATTTAAGTTCAAATGGATTTGAACCAAAGCCTATACGCCACCCTATCTCTGCGCTCTTCTTTTCTTTACGTGAGAAATATTTCTACATGAATGTTTCTCATGCCCAGAAGAGGATTGACGCCCACTTTTTGATCCCTTTTGATTTTGAATGAGGTTGGTTAAAATTTGAGTTCAAAGATTTGAATTTGAATGAGAACTTAGAGTCCAAACCTTATTGGACTCTTCCCAAAATTGCCGACCTCTCTTCACATGTGAGAATCAATTTTTGCATGATGATTTCCCATGCCAATTTGATGTTTCTCGCCTATCTTTTGTGCCCCCTTGGGATAAGATAGGATTAGTTAAGTTTTGAATTCAAAATGCTTGAATTTAAATGAAACTATCTAGTGTTTATCCTATCCTATCTCATCTCCACGCCAACCATAAAATCTCTCAATTTTGTGCAACAAAAGTTGAGAATTTCATCGTGGAAACTGATTTTTAAGAGAGAGAGGGCAGGTCATTCTGTGCGACAGAAAGAGAAAAACTGTTTTCTCTTTGGGCATGAGTTCTAGGGTGGGGTTCTAGGGTTTCGGCTCTAGATTTTTATGAGAGAAAAAATCAAGAGTGTCTTGTTCCATACCTCCTACACCACCATCTCCTCCTATTGTTCCATCTTTTGATCTGAAAAAGTTCGGGTGATCCAAAGGAAGGAGCACATATCAGCTATCCAGTGCCTTTCGTATGAGCTAGCACTCTTGGGGAAGGATGATCTGATCAGGACTTCGAGCGGACATCTTGTAGAAGCCGAATATGCTGTGCGGCTCCTCGGTATTAAAAAAATTCATTATCATATCTATCAGTCGTGATGATCATCAATCCGTACTCTGATAAAGAATCTAATTTCAGTAGATAGGATCTACTCCTGATTAGAATGCTTATTTCATATTCGATCTGCTTGCATGATTGATATGATCAATCGCACTTTATATCAGATGTTGCATTTATTCATATCATATAATCCTTATTTAGTAGTTTCTAGATCAGATCTAGAGAATGCAAATAGATTAAAATGTTTAATCTATAATCTTCTACTAAATTTTTAAAATGTATGTTTTGAACTGTCGATTTTTCTATCACATGGTATCAGAGCCACATTTCTTATGACATGTATATTATGCATATAATCTGATTTTAGTTGTTTAGATTAGATCTGAATAATTAATCTTAATTTTGAATAGTAAAGTAGTCGAATTGGATAGATCACCATAGCCATCTGGTCATAAGAGAAAGTAAGATTTCATGACCCTCTCCCCCATTCGATGGGGTTCTCCTATGGCATGTAGGGGTGCTGTGCGGTTAATTTTCATGAAGATGAACAATGAAAGGAGCTTAGAATTTTTTTTAGATCTGATATATTGTATGTTAGATCTGAAATTAATTTTCAGTTGATTGTATGACAATTTGTAAAAATATTTTATAAATTTAAACTATTTTCAAATACCGAACCCCACCCATGTCAGCCCAAAATTTAATTGAGAATTAAGTGATCTAGATTTGAGAATCAAAGATCTAAGGCCTAATTTTCATAAATCATGGATTTATGGGTTAGCTCGAGTCAGATCTGTTTAACTGGATTAGACCTAGGACTGAAAATCATTGATAATGGACTATGTTAGTAATTGATCAAATCTAATTAATGGTTAATTCTGATTGGATCAATTCGTCTCTTGATCAATTCTTAATAGTTGTAGTTGGTCAGAGTTCATGTCTTTGATTAGAACAAGATGGACTTCGATCGTAGCTCCGTGATCGAATCTAAGTCTATAAGTTGATCAAATTGAAACTGATTAATCAATTGGTATCTAAGGTAAGTATGATAGTCTTGATCGGTGGTCATTAATTAGGAGCTACTCGCATAGATTAAGTTATGATGGGTTAATGGCATATCCCTCCCATCGATCTCACTTACCTGACCAACATGGTGAATCATATTTTGATCAGATCACTTAATGATTAAGGTTGACCCATGCTAGCTAAAAAATCAATATGACTGATTTAGGTGCCCTTTATTCGACTTGTCTATAGTCCTCTTCATGACTTAATGAAGCCAGTGGGAGAATTTGTGATTAGTTGGCTGGACCAACTCATATCTTGTCTTTTTTGATCTGACTTGGTGAAGTCAGTGGTAGGATTATGATTAGCTGGTCAGTCTTTTTTTTTTTTAATACATCTGACAAAATCTTCTAAAATTATTAGGTCCTTAAAATAAATAGTTATGGTAATAATTAGATCATAGCCTTCTATTATGTTAGATGATAATGGTTCCAACAGTTAAGATGATCATTGGAGGTGCCACACGTCTGGTGCTCATCTAGCTGTCGGAATTATCACTCATAATATATTGATTTAGATGTATCTTTCTAATGATGGTCAGATTGATCGAGCCACACTCAGACCTGGTCATTTGTTTGTCAGATACACTGAATTCTGACATGTTAATGATTGGACCTAATCAGGACTTTCAATGGAGGTGCCATATGCCTGCTGAAGAGGTGCCTGAGGCAAAATTAACTTCTAAAAGTTATTTGGTGAACAATTGGTTAACAACCATCTATGGGTGCACAGGGGTTGGCTGAGCTACACTCGGGCCCATGTGTAGCCCGTGAGGATTCTAGTACCCACTAAGGAATTAGTGTAATTCCTCAAATTGGAGGTAGAGGTTATTAATTTGAATAAAATAGTGAGAAAATTTTTAGGCTAAAGTTTATGTCTTTAGGCTTAATCAATTCATATACTAATTAAACTTTGATTTTTTCTTTTTGAAGTTACGGCCATCATTTTATTTCTCCGATCACTATTAGATAGTATAAATTAATAGGACCCAATTTCGATAGTTGGTATCAAAAATTCAAAATCATCCTTGAGCACGAATGGATCTCGTACGTGCTAACAGATCTGACACCTGAGGAGCCAGCCCTGAATATTCGTAGGACGGTCCGAGACACTTATCAGAAGTGGCTCAACGATCGAACTACGATGCATTGCACAATGCTGGTAGCTATGATTGATGAGTTCAGTCGCAGATTTGAGAATGCTCAATCACAGGACATGCTTCAAATATTGAACGAATCCTTTAGCACGTCCAATAATATTGAGAGGTACAAGACGAGTTATGCTATCTTCAATATTCGAATAAGAGAAGGGGCATCAGTCACTAATCATGTACTGTACATGATCGAGATGATTGAGTGCTTGAGCAAACTCGACTTTTTCTACATGAGTAGCTTAAAAAGGATGCAATTTTAAACTCTCTGTCAAAATCCTACCTCCCTTTCTTACTCATTATAGAATGACAAAATCTGCAATCAACTACCACAGTTTGTTGGGGTTACTGCAGAACTTTGAAAGGATCGCCAGCTCCATAAAGAGTCGGCGAATGTGGTGGGAGGGTCTTCTGGGCGTTGACCCTTTAAGAAGGAAGAAGAATAAAAAGAATAAAAGAAGGTGCAAAGTACTGGGGCGTCTAAGCCCAGTCAGATCAAGAAATCTAAGACCGACTAGAGTCAGATGGAATACTTCTACTACAAGAAGCAGGGGTACTGAAAGAAGAACCGTCCTCAGTATATTGCCTCCCTAAATCCGAACAGACCGAGAAAGAAGCAAGCTGTTGCTGGATAAGATAATTATATGATAACACCTTGTAATTTTCTATTTATGATTCTACTATCTAAGTATTAGATACTGAAAGTACTTTTAACGTATGCAATTCATTGCAGAGTCTGTAGGTCAGTAAGAGATTTGAAGAAGGTAAAAAAATTTTAATATTGGATACTGAAAGTACTTTTAACGTATGCAATTCATTGCAGGGTCTATAGGTCAGTAAGAGATTTGAAGAAGGTAAAATTTTTTTTAATATTAGAGATGGAAGACCTATTCCAGTTCTAGCATTAGAGATTGTTAAGCTTGTATTCAAGTCCAATGTAATTGTTCTTAGTGAATATCATTTTTGTCCTTCATTTTATTGAATATTATTTCTATAGATCTTTTGGCCATAAACGGTTATGATATTTCAATAATTTTTTTTTAATATCATTGTGAATGATGTTAATGTGATGAATAGACAACTGAACAATGAAATTTATATTTTGTCACAACCTGTTAGTGTAATGTACACGATCGGCAAACATCCTAGAATTGATGATGTCTCCGATGTCTACCTTTGGCACTATAGGTTAGGTCATGTTAACAAAAACAGAATAAATAGGTTGACTCAAGAAGAAATTTTTGAAGTCAATGATTGTGAATCACTTCCAACCTGTGAGTGCTATCTTCTTGAAAAAATGATCATCACCTTTTACTGAAAAAGGTGAACGAGCCAGTGAAGTTCTAGGTCTAATACATACTGATGTATGTGGACCCATGAACACGAGTGTTAGAGGTGGGTATTACTACTTCATTACGTTTACAGATGATCTATCGAGGTATGGACACGTTTATTTAATGACATATAAGTCTGAATCGTTTGAAATATTCAAACGATTCCTTAATGAGGTAGAGAAACAAACTGAGAAGTATATTAAAACTCTTCGATCTAACCGAGGAGAAGAATACCTCTTCAATAAATTTTTGACATACTTAGAAGAGAATAAGATTCTCTCACAGTGGATCCCTTCTAGAACACCACAGCATAATGGTGTGTCAGAAAAAAAATCGAACGTTGTTAGATATGGTTCGATCCATGATAGACTTTGCAAGTCTGTCAGTCTCCTTTTGAGGATATGCACTTGAGTCGGTTTATTATATACTTAATAAAGTTTCAAACAAGTCTATAAGTAAACATCATATGAGATATAGACAAGGCATAAGCCAGTACTCTCTCACCTTATAATTTAGGGGTGTCCAGCTTATGTCAAACATTTAAAAATGGATAAGCTTGGACCTAGGTCTAACAAGTATCAATTTATAGGATACCAAAAGAGACTAAGGGATATTACTTCTATCTTGCTGATGAACAAAAGGCGTAAGTCAGCAATAGGATAGTCCTTTTGGAAAATAGTTTCTTGGAGAAGGAACTAATACTTCTAAGATTGAACTTGATGAAGTTCAATCCATAGAAGAATCGGCACAATCTAGTAAACTCATAGAATCGAATTTGATTAGATCAAATCTGAAACCTGTTGTAGATATCTTTGAGGAGATCCAGTAGAACACCACGTCAGTCGGACAGATACTACAATTTTTTGATCCGAGACTGTGATCTTGTTAAACTCGATGAGAACAACGAGGATCTGATCATCTATATAGATGCAATACAAAGGTCTGACTCTGATAAGTGGCTAGAAGCCATGAAGTCCAAAATGGAGTACATGAAGGTCAATGATGTATGGATATAAGTTGACCCATCTGAAGGGATAAAATTCATAGGGTGTAAGGAGACTTCAAAAGGAAGAGGGGCACAGACGGAAAGGTGGAGACCTATAAAATCCGTCTGATTGTCAAGATTATTGTCAGTATTATGGTATTGACTATGATGAGATATTTTTCGTGTTGCAATGCTCAAATTCATTCAGATCATGCTTGTGATAGCAGCACATCTAGACTATGAAATCTAATAAATGGATGTAAAAATAGCCTTCCTAAATGGAGATCTAAAAGAAGAAGTGTATATGATATAATCTGAAAGTTTCATATCCATAAATGAGTCTAAAGTGTGCAAGCTTCAAAAGTCCATTTATGGACCGAAGCAGGCATCTCGGAGTTGGAACATGCATTTTAATAAAGTGATCAGAACATATGGCTTCGTTAAGAATGAAGAAGAACCCTGTATATACAAGTAGGTTAATAATTCTGTGGTAGTATTTTTATTTATATGTGGATGACATTCTCTTAATTAAGAATAACATCTCTGCATTACAAGGAATAAAAGTTTGGCTGTGGTCACAATTTTCTATGAAAAACTTAGGAGAAGCATTCTACATCCTTGGGATGAAGATCTATAGAGATAGATCTAAGAAATTGCTTAGGTTATCCTAATCTATGTATATTGATACTATGCTGAAGTGGTTCAGCATGGAGAATTTCAAGAAAGACCATCTTCTGATAGGTATGAAATTTCATTCTAGAAAAGAGATTATCTGACAACTCCTCAAGAGAAAGAGCGTATGAGTAGAATTTCATATGTTTGGTAGTGGGATCCATTATATACGTCATGATATGTATGACACCGAATGTGGCATACTCACTAGTGGTAGTAAACAGATACCAGTCCGATTTAGGTGAGAACCACTGGAAGATCGTAAAGACCACTTTAAGTATTTGAGAAATGCTAAGGATCAGTGGCTTGTCTATAGAGAATCTGACTTAAAATTTTTGAGGTTTTTCCACTCTAATTTTCAGTCAGATCATGATGATAGCAAGAGTATGTCGGGATACATATATACCTTAAACGGTGAAGCAATCTGCTGAAAAAATTTCAAGCAGCACACTGTGACCAACTCTACTTGCGAGATAGAATATATCGCGGTATCCGATGCTACGAAGGAAGCTGTGTGGTTATGAAAGTTTATCGATGAGCTCGAAGTGCCATCCTCCCTCGATGGCCCTATCTTGTTGTACTATGACAGTACTAGTATCATTACTCAAGTAAAGGAACCAAAGTTACATCAACGCACCAAGCACATTCTATGCTGCTACCATCTGGTCTGAGAGATCATGGATTAAGATGATGTCGAGCTTCAAAAGATTGATAAAAAGGAGAACCTAGCCAATCCATTTACTAAAGCCCTCAGTGTCAAGAAGTTCGAAGATTATAAATCGAAGATGGATATACGATACTATACCGATTGACTTTATTCCAAGTGAGAGTTGTTGAAAATTATATTTCAAAACCAATCGTCAGCCTGTTGACGATTGAGCTCATTGTTATAATTAATATGAATAATTAATAATAAATATTATTAATTTTTCATCACTTTGTACATATTCTTTGAACTTCTGTATTGTGAAGAAGTTCTTAGAACTATTTCAATCGATATAGGAGGATATATCGTTATTCCTTAAACCTAGTTCATGATCAAATGATACGTTATTATTAGGATAATAACTATATCAAGTGTAGGTCATTGTGTACCATGGGCGTTGGTTGTCTTCTTAACCAAGGAGTGTGAAGATACTGACATGGCATGCAAGTGAGACGTAGGTATACATCTCACAAAATGTGACCAACTGTGAAGCACTCTGTTGTCAAGAGTAGCTCGTGAAAGATATAAATATAAATATTCCTCTGACTTGAGATTACCACAGTGACTTACAAGCAACTCGCTGTGCTTTGGTGCTGGACTACCTAAATTTCTAATTCAGTGATGAAAGATTTCTAAGCATAATCAAGTACTTGCGAAGTTAGTGTGTGAGTTAAGAT
>KE506096.1:226925-240774 GCA_000441515.1 Elaeis oleifera
TTTAAGAGGTCTAGAAAAAGGTGGTCAAGTCTAGTGGATGGTTCAGAAAGGTTCAAACTCAGGTCTGGAGGAAGATCTGATTGATTGGTGGCTGATTGAGTTCTAGGGCTAGAACTCTTGAAGCAAGGTGAAGGAGCGTTGTCCTTGGTTCAATTTTCGTGTGGATCATCATTGGAGGCGGACACTTAGACGCCTTATGAAATTAGATTAGCGTTACAGGTATTCTTCTGATCCAAAATTATTTTATTATACTTTGATTGATATAGTCAAGAGTTTTTGGGTATTAGGATTTTCGGTGCATCAGGTGTTTTTAATAAAATTTTAAACACTTAATCCTTCCACTGTGCCACCAGAACCCAACACTTAACTCATGGGTAAGTAATCTTTTTACTCCCATCCATGCTAAACCTCTTTAACACTAAGTCTTTGTACCTGGATTGGGACAAGCCTAACATCCTCTTAGATCTATCCTTATAGATCTTTATACCTAGTATATAGGATGCTTCGACCAAATCCTTCATGAAAATTTTACTTGATAGTCATGTCTTGACTGATTGTAACATTAAGATATCATTCGCAATGAGAAGTATGTCATGTACATATGAAATTAAGAAGACAATAGCCCTCCCACTAGTCTTCTTGTATACACAAGTTTCATTCATATTTTTGATAAAGTCAAACTCTTTGACTGTAACATCAAAGCAGATGTTCCAACCCTCGAGGCCTGCTTGAATCCATAATAGATTCTTAAGCCTACATAACTAATTTGCTTTCACTTTTGAGACAAATCCTTCTGGCTGAGACATGTAAATCTCTTCCTCAAGATAACCATTAAGGAAGGCAGTTTTACATCCATTTGCCAAATTTCATAATCATGATATGCTACTATTGCAAGCATAATCTATATAGATTTGAGCATGGCAACAGATGAAAATATTTCATCATAATCCATATCCTATTTTTGCCTGAAATCTTTAGCCATCAATCTGACTTTATAGGTTTCAACTTGACCATTTGCTCCAATCTTTTTTTTATAGACCCATTTGCATCCAACAAGGGTCACACTGTCTAGTGCATCAACTAAAGTCCATACTTGGTTGGAGTACATGGAGTCCATTTCGAATTTTATAACCTCTAACCATTTGTCTGAGTCTCTACTCATGATGGCTTCAGTATAGGTCAAAGGTTCATCATTCTCAATGATGTGGGCTTCATTATTCTTAATAACGAACCCATACCTTATAGGTGCATTTCGCACTTTATCCGACCTTTAGAGAGGAGGTGTATTTTATGGTTGTACTTCATTAATAGATATTTTCAATTAAGGATCATCTTGTGCTTGCATTTGTAGGTCTTGAACTTCTCCAAGTTCAATTTTCTTCCTACTACCTCTTTCTAGGATAAACATTTTTCCATAAAAGTGGTATATTTACTGACAAATACTTTTGTTCAGTAAGATGGTAAAAGAGGTATCCTATACTCTCTTTAGGATAATCTACAAATAAGTATTTATCTGTCCTAGCACTCAGCTTATATCTAAAGTTCTTTTAACATAAGCTGGACATACTCATATCTTAAAATATTTAAGATTAGGCTTCTTTCCTCTTCATATCTCATATGGAGTGCTTGACATAGATTTTGAAGGTACTCTGTTCAGGATATAGACAGCAGTTTCTAGGGTATATCTTTAGAAGAAAATAGGCAAGTCTGTAAGGCACATCATGGACCGCACCATATCTAATAAAGTGTGATTCCTCCTTTCTGCTACACCATTTAGCTGTGGTGTATAAGGAGGGGCCCATTCTGAGAGAATTCTATTTTTTTAAGATGATCTAGAAACTCATTGGATAAGTACTCTCCTCCTCGATCAGATTGAAGGATTCTAATACTTTTTCTAGTTTGTTTCTCGATCATACTTTGATACTCTTTAAATTTATCAAAAACTTCAGATTTGTGTTTCATAAGATATACATATCCAAACCTAGATAAATCATCAGTGAACGTTATAAAATAAGAGTATCTTCTTTTGGCTTCTATTATCATAGGACCACATACATCAGTATGTATAAGTCCTAATAACTCACTTGTCCTTTTTCTATGTCCACTAAATAGAGTCTTAGTCATTTTTTCATAAGACAAGATTCATAAGTTTGTAATAATTCATAATCATAAGGATCAAAGAACTCTTTTTTATATAATTTATTAGTCCTTGTCTCACTTATATGGCCAAGTCGACAATGCCAAAGTAAAGTATCATTTATTTCTTCTCTCTTTTACTTTTATTTTCATTAATATGAAAAATATTATCATTAGATAGAACCAGAAGATCATTATTAATAATGCCATGATAAAAATTTTATTAGAAAAAAAAATTGAGCAACTATTGCTTTTTTCATTAATTTCATAACCTTGTTGCAATAGCAACGATATAGAAATAATATTCTAATGATCTTAGATATATAATAATAGTTTTTTAGCTCTAAGATCTTTCCACAAGGTAACTCCAGCATATATGTCCCTACAGCCTCTATTTGGATGGACTTTCCTCCAGCGTCGTAGAACTCGAAGTCACCCTTTTTCAGCACTCTAATATTCTGCAGCCCATGCAATGACTTGCATATATGAGAACCGTAGGCAATATCCAATACCCAAGAGTCTGAATTGGAAGAGCTTAATGATAGAATTATATGTATCTCATACATACCTTTTGGTGCGTCGCTTGCACCAGCCTTTACAGTTGTAAGATATAACTTACAATTTCTTTTCCAGTGTCCTTCCTTGCTACAGTGAAAGTAGGTACCCTATCCGGAGACTTTCTTCTCCTTCTTCTTCATCTTGCCACCCTTAGGGTTCAGTACTTTCTTTGAACCCTTAAAATCTAACTTCTTCTTAGAGATTTTACCTATAAGAAGAAGTGGAGCTTTTTCTTCTTTATGTGGCTCTCAGCTGTCTTGAGCATATTCAGCAGCTCAAGCAAGAAGGTATTCAGTTTGTTTATGTGATAGTTCACAACAAACTGAGTGAATGATTTGGAGAGAGATTGCAAGATCAAATCCAGACTTAATTTTCCATCCATCACAAAATCTAATTGACCCAATCTAGTGATAAGGTCAATGACCTTCAGGATATGGTCTTGTACGGATGACCCTTCAGTCATTCTAACATGGAATAACTGCTTAGATATCTCATATCTTCTAGTCCTGCTCTGTTTTTCATACAACTCTTTAAGATTGAGGAGTATGGATTGAGTATCCTTGCTATCATGCTGCCTCTACAATTCATTACTCATTGAGGCCAGTATGATGTACTTGATAGTTAAACTGTCATTCTTCCACATCCTATATGTGGATACCTCCTCTATGGCATCATCTCCAACCTCTTATGGTTCGAGGACATCAAGAATATAGGAGAGTTTCTCCTGAGAGAGTATAATTTTAAATTTCTCAACTAGTCTACATAATTAGAACTGGTCAACTTGTTGAAATCTGAAATTCTTCGCAATGATAGTGAAGATGTTATTTGTAGAATTTAATCTACAATGAATAAAGAACATTATATAAGCAAACAACTCATGTGGACTCACATAATTAAATAAAGTCTTTAGATTTAATTGTGCCTTCCACTATTTCATCAAACATCATAACCCTCTACTATGATAAACAAGACATATTACATATTTATCTTAATAGGATTGAGACCCTAATCCCTCGTAATGATCTTGTGTTAACACAACAAATTTTTATAAGTTCATAGGTAGAAAACTCTTTCCCATTGTATCTCATGCAATTCTCAATATTGTATCTTGGCCTCTAAAATATTATTAACCTTGTGTTAACACAACAAGCTATAATATTTTAATTAAGTAAGATCCTTCATTTTAATACAGTCAAATTCGAATATAACTGCTCTTGTGTTAATACAACAAAGCAGTACATCCCAAATTATCGTAAGCATCTTCTATGCACCAGAATTATGTTATATCAATCCTTATGATAAGCCTTGTATTAACACAACAAGCTAGCTATAGTTCATGATGTAACATTAACCTAGCATGAAGGAAGGCCCCTAGTAGTATTTTAAACATTAGATTTTTTCAATAACAAGATTGCTTAATCAAATTGGCCAGGTAAGTAAGGTGGGGTCCCCCTATTGCTTTTCTTAAATACCAATAAATTGATCAGGTCAGACAATAGAACCAATTAAAAAACTACTTTTAACACTTTCCTAGACACCAATTGATCAATTGATCAAGAATTGATTGACCCATAGTTGCATATCACTACTACTTAATATAATTTTTAATGAGAGATTTATTGGTCTCATACATATTCTAACTATATAATACTAATTTATACTAATATATATTAGTATTAAATATTTTTATGTGTAAGTGTAATATATAGACTTTCATCATCCTATGACAATCTTGCAGCATAACCCTGTTACGCTAGGACAACCTTATATTAGGATGATGAAATGGTAGATCATATATGCATCAATTCATATCATCATATGAAAGCATAATACATAACATAATTTATCTTATAGTATGAATCATAATATGTACCACATAAATATTATGTATATATGATTGAACCAAACAAGACTGGCTCTGATACCATTATAGGATTTCAGGGTGGGCATGCACAGCGAAAGCATAATGGATTTCAATAATTTAAAATAAAAATTTAAATTTAAACTTATAAATCAGTATCTTTTTGATGATTAACAATCATATAACATATATTCACAATAAAATTTAATCTATAGAAGAATACCTAAAAACTTATTCAAAATCCGACAGAATCTCCACCAGGCACCCAAGTGTTCGCCCTCCAACGATGATCCACACAAGGCTATGACTAGGACACTAACTCTTTGAGATAATTTTTCTCTAAAATTCTCACTCTGAGAATTTTCTTGGGCACCAGGATCTCAAGACCTTCTTCCTCTCCTCCTTGCCTTCCTATCCCTACCTTTCTTCTCTCCTTGTCTTCCTTAATTCTCTTCCTAAACTCTTATCCTAAAATTAGACTTGTCCTTACTATTTTTGGACTTGTTCTAATAAGAGAAGGAAGAGATTAATTGGATAATAGGAAGAGTGTGTAAGAAAGAAGAGATAAGAGTGAGAGATCTGAATGAAACAAATCCCCCGACGTACCCCCTTAAATAGTTAGCGATAGGATGCAAGGGATTTGTTCTCGCACCATCTTGCACCTCTTAAAATTATCTCACACCCCAATCAATTTTTCATATCAATCAGCAGTCTCATGACATATGGCAATCATCAAAAAAAATCCAAGAGATGCTTCGTGCAGAAGGACTCTTCGGAATATTTTTTTGATGATTCTCCGATGCATCACGCAGCTTCCTATGGTATGTTATTTTCTCTACCATCCATCAATGACTTTTGGCCATCCAATAGACTAAAATGAAGGTGCTAACTTGCTGATAGTGTGGAAAAAATCTGAAATCAAAATGTGGTGTGACACTTGGATTAGAGTCCTTCATAAGTTAGACTCTTGGTTACGTGCATGGATCAAATTGGCAGGATTTCAAACTTCAACCAATTTTCATGATAAAACCAAATGGTGTTTTAGCCTTAGAATGATTTTTTGTGCTCAAAATTAACTCAAAAATCACTAAAAAAAAATTCATCATGCAACATTTGGATAAAGTTAAGGATGGGCATCCCATCTCATGGGACACCAATTCAGTTCTTGCGCTCAAAACCTGCACCCCACGCACAAGAAAATTCTTGACATATGGGCACCTGATTAAATGGCATCAAAATCTTGGTACATGTAGTTAAGGACTGACCCAATTCAAATCCAAAATTAATTTAATTAATTTAGATTTAATTAGCCCAATCTGGAATTAATTTCAAATCCGATTTGAAACAAGGAGTTAGGAATTGCAACATGTGCTAGCATGTCTATTTTGCAAATATGATCTAATCTAATTAGATTTTAATAAATTTTTTTATGTATAACTCATTGGGTTCCATATCTAAACAGTAGTAGATCTGAGTGTAAGTCGATCTAATTTGATTAAAATTTAATCTAACCGATCTAGATCCAATCGAGCTAACCCGATTTTAGCAATTAGAATTCTTTCTAATTGGCAATTGAATTAAACTCTTTAATTTGATCAAATCCATAAGATAAGATTGATGTCTAGTAATGTATTATGTCTATCTAAAAGATATAAAATTTTGATAGAAATATCAAAAATATTCTTCAATGAAAAGTTACCATGCAATTCGATCCTGCGATCTCCCTACACCCCGAATATGACTCTGGATGTGGAATGATGTCAAATCCAATATCATATTCATATTTTCTCAATCATAAATGATGACTCAATTAATAAAATATTAAAACTTTTTTAATTTTATTCTACTTTGATCAAAGGCTTCCTGAATCATCAATCGATCAGAGTAAGTAGGATGCGATCTCCTCTTATAAGGAGTCATCGATTTCATGTTGACCTACTCACAACCTCCATACAGATTCTATCATATCCAGAACACCCCATACATGACTATATTATGAATGAGTATGAACTAAAATATAGATTCATGTATACAAGATTTTATGATAGTCTCAGGTTAAAGGATCACATGCACAACTCCACTATAAAAAATATCTTTGACAGGTAAGTAAATTCTATAAGATATTTGTTAAGTCAGATCAATTCAGTGAACTTATTCTCTAATGAGCACCCATTTTTTTGTATTAGTATCTCACACAAGTGGCTTATAAGATCAACCATCCTCTCCATCGAGCATACATAGAAAGTGCTAGTCTATCCGAAATACTGATCTCCTACTCAATGCTCCTATGACTAAGAATATTCTAAATCAAAATTTTTAAGATTTTAGGTCTCATAGGTATGATCTCATCATAACTCTAAATTCATTATCCTGATTTATGAAGTTTATCATAATCATTATAAAAGTAAGATGCAGCATATGATGAAAATATATTTATTTATAAAATATCAATTACATGAGTCTGAAAGATTACAAAAAAATCCATCAAAATATAAATTTTGATTAGCTTGTAAGGCATATTTATTTATTCTAGATGGTTATTTCGATTGGTACAGAAATTATTCCTGTGCTACCAACATAGGTTCGAACCTATGAGATCACATACATGAGAAGTATCTCTCCAATCATATGGTTGATCGACAATTAAGAATCACTCAAGTGTAGAGTTGTCAATATAATTAATGATTAACCCTGTGCAATAGTTGCAATAAATTGATTCATTGAGAATTCATGATATTCAAAAGAATTAATCAATAATTAGATTATTCATTAACTCAATTTGATTGAGTACTAAAGTTCGGACTATCTAATTGAATTAGATTCAATTAGATCAAATCCGATTAGGTTATAAGATGACCTAATCGCTCAAAGAGAATTAATCCTAATTTGATCAGGACTATGACTCAATTAATTTTTTGATTTGATAAGAATTAATTGATGCTATAAGAGCCTAATTAGATTAGGTTCATCATGTTTATGTGGGTCTAATCTGATGAGGATTGGGTTAAACCTAATTGGATAAGTTTAGGAGTCCAATGAAAATGGACTACCTCCCTAGCGCCACCTAAAATCTTCATGCCTATTTCCCTTCGCTAAGTTTGATTTAGCATGAGAAAACATCATGCCATAGCCTCTAATTGTCGCCCTTAATGGATAGGATAGGATGGTTAAGGAAAATTCAAAAGGTGTTTGAATTTGACCTAAAGACTAATCCTTATCTATTCATCCTAGCCGGCCCTTGTGAAGCACTTGGTTTGTGCGATAATAAGAAATAATACCTGATAGTTTCCATGCCAAAACCTCTGGTCAACCTTCTTTCATCTAACTTTGGATAGGGATAAGAGGCATTGGAGTTTGAATTCAAAAAAAGTTTGAATTCAAACTCAAACGGTTCCTTATCTCATCCCTATCCTTTATGATCGGCAACAATTAAAGGGATTTATTTTGTGTGCCAATCTTAAGAGAAAATTCCATCATGAGAAAGCTTCTTGAGAGAGGACCGAATGGGGGTCTTGGGGCATGAGGTTAGGGTGGGTTGCCATCTCTTTGGCGTGTGCTTTAGAAGAGATCTATCCCCTCTTGGGTGAGCGGGTTTTTGATCTAGGCATTGATTGTTTTGAGAGAGAGAGTTAAGATTAGAGAAAAGTTATTTCTCTGATTTTGTTCCAACATCCAGCAACCTCTATTGATCTATCTTCAACCTCAAAAGGATCCGAGGTGATTCCAGAAGAAGATCAATTCAGATCAGCCATCAGAAGCGATCTTCACACGATCTAGCAGTCCCAAAGATCAAATCCATGTGAGGACTTCGTGTGGATGATTTGTAGAGGCTGGACATCCTGTGAGGCTGCTAGTGACCAATAGAGCTTTAGATCCATATGATCAATGGTGGTGTTTATCGATCCACACAAAGATAATGAGTTCTAAACTCATTAGATCAAGACTAGATCAGATCTAACGGTTAGATCTGATAAAGGGCATCGATCTGATTGTTGCAAGTTTTGATTAATTTTAGATTAAATATATTTTAATCATATTATAGATCTTGGACAGGTAGTCTAGATTAGATCTCATGCATGTTAGTTAGATAAAATAGTTTAATCTAATGCTTTCGCTATCAAAATTTTAAAATACATGCATGGTACTGTCTAGTTTTTTGACAATTGATATTAGAGCCTAGATTGTATGACATGATATTTTATACTGTTAAGATCTAATATTTAATTTATTAGGTCTGATATTTGATGTCTAAGATCTAAAATTAGTTATAGATCTAATCGCACAAACTAAAATAAGGTTATCCCGCTATAAGGTTTACCCCTCTCAGTGAAAAAATTGTTCTAGTTTGTGCTGATCTTGATAAAATTTAATTTAATTCAAGTATGTGATACTTATGATCTGATTTGATTAGATCTAGTATGATTTAGATTAGATCTAAATTTTTCTTATGTGATATGATTTGATTAGATGAAAACATACTTTTTTGCAAAATTCTAGATTTTGAAATCCTAAGATTGTGTATGCGGTACATTATATGAAAAATAGTAGCATCTAATCATTGAAGATAAAATCTAAAATCATGAATATATTTAGATTAGATCTAAATAATTTATGATTAATTTTATTACTATTTATGTAGAATTATTTTGATCTAAAATATTGTAATTGTTGCGGTTTGCCTGTTGAGTTGACTTAGTTTTGTTTGAGTCGACTCAGAACCCTAGTTAGCCAACTCAATTTCTGCTGAACTGACTCAATGAAACAAGCTAAAATATGGTTTATTATTCATCATCAGTGAGTTGACTAAATCTCAGAACTTAGTCGACCCGCTGTAATGAGTCAGTTCAATCCAGGGGTGAGCCGACTCAAGTTTCAGATATAAATAATCATGCATGAAATTAATTATAAAATATTTTATGAAATTTAAAATTATTTTTAAATATCGAACCCCAATCTATGTCAGTCCCAAACTTAATTAAGAATTAAGTTGAACCAATTAGATCTAGAATTGTGAATTAAAGATTTAATATCATTTTTGCATAAAACATGGGTTGATGGGTTTATGGATTAGTTTGATCAGGTCTTCCTAATTGGATTACACCCTAGATTTAGAATCAAAGATTAAATGAACTAAAAAAAAAATTAGATTAAATCAAGATTTCTCTAGAGCTAATATAATTGTTGTAGTTAGTCAAGTCCATATCTTTGATTAGACCCAAACGGATTTTGATCTCTAGCTCAGCGGTCGATCCCAAATCTATAAGTTGATCAAGTTGAAACTGATTAACCAGTTGGTGTCTAAGGTAAGTTTGGCAGTCTTGACCGATGGTTATTAATTGGGAGCTACTCACATAGATTGAGTCTATGATGAGTTAATGGCATGTTCCTCCCACTGATCTCACTTATCTGGCCAACATGGTGAATCATATTTTGATTAGATCAGTTAATGATTAAGGATTAATCCATGCTAATTGAAAATTAGTTTGACTAATTTAGATGTTTCTAGTTCGACTTGTCTTGGTCCTCTTCAAGACTTGATGAAGTTAGTGGGAGGATTGATGACTTATCAATTGGATTGACTTATTTCTAGTCCACCTAATCTGACTTGGTGAAGTTAGTGGGAGGATTATGATTAGCTGATCTATATCTTTAATTTTTTAAATTATGTTAATCAAATTTTTAAATTATTAGGTCCATAAAATGAGCTGATTATGAGGATAACTAGATCACAGCCGTCTATTAAGGTGAATAGTAATAAATCCATTATTTTAGATTGATATTGGAGGCACCTTACACCTGATGTTTCTCTAAATGATGGAATTGTCATTCATTATACAATGACTCTATTGTACTATCTAATGAATACTTGGGTTGGTTGAGCTATACTTGAGCCTGATTATTCATTAGTTAGAATCACTGAGTAGGTTCATGTTAATGGTTGGATCTAATCAAGATTTTTAGTGGAGGCTCTTAGCCTACTAAATAAAATTTGAGGTAAAATTGATTACTAAAAATTATTTGAAGAAATAATTGGTTGAGAACCTATCCATAGATGCATATGGATTGGTCGAGCTATACTTGGACCTATATGCAGTCTATTTGGATTCTAGTATTCGCTAAGACATTAAGGTAATTTTTTGAATTGAAGGTAAAGACTATCAATTCATAAAATAGTGGAAGAATCTTTAGACTAAAGTCTAAGTCTTTAAGCTTAAAATTTATATACTAATTAGGCATTTAGTTTCCTTTTATGCAGTTATGGCTAGTAAGTTATCACTCCACACACTGTTTGACAATGATGAGCTTGTTGGACCCAACTTCGATAGCTAGTATTAGAAGTTGAATATTGATCTTGAGCATAAACTAGATGAGAAGTCTAAGGCTGAACCGAGTCAGGCAGACTTTGACCCAAATAGGCCAAAGAGAAATGGATAATTAGTTGCTGATTAAGGTGCTTATATGATAACACCTTATAATTTTCTATATGTGACACTACTACCTAGGTATTGGATACTGAAAGTCCAGTTTATATTTGTAATTCATTACAAGGACTTCAAGTTAGTAAAAAAATTAAGAACGGTGATAGATTCCTAAATGTTGGAGATGGAAGTCAAGTTTCAATTTTAGCTTTAGAAATTATTGAGCTTGTTTTCAACTCTAATAGTGTCATTTAAGTGATTGTTACTATTATCTATTTTCTTGGTAAATATAATCTCTGTTGGCCTTTTAGACAAAGATGGTTATAGTTTATCAATAAAGAATGATTATTGTGATATCATTATGAAAAATGTTACAATAATATGAGGATAATTAAGAAATGATATCTATATTCTGTCACAGTCTGTTAATATAATGTACATTTCAAATAAACATCCTAAATTAGATAATATCACGGATGCCTACCTTTGATATTGTAGGCTCATTCACATTAACAAAATAAGATAAACAAGTTAACTCAGGAGGGTATCTTGAACATTAGTGATTGTGAGTCATTACCAATCGTGAGTCTTGTCTTCTTAAGAAGATGATTAAATCACCTTTTACTGAAAAAGATGAAAGAGCTAGTGATGTTTTAGGTCTAATATATATTGATGTATGCAAACCCATGAACATATGCCAGAGGTGGATATCACTATTTCATTACATTTGTAGATGACCTATCTAGGTATGGATATATCTACTTGATGAAATAAAGTCTGAATCATTTAAAATATTCAAACGATTCCATAATAAAGTAGAGAAACAAACTAAGAAGAGTATTAAAACTCTTCGATCTGATTGAGGAGGTGAATACCTCTCTAGTGAATTGTTGACATATCTTGGAGAGAATGAGATTCTCTCATAATAGATCCCTACAGGGACACCACAACATAATGACATCTCAGAAAAGAAAATCGAATCCAGTTAGATATGGTTCGGTCCATGATGGAATTTGTAAGTCTGTCAATCTCTTTTCGGGGATATGCACTTAAGATAGCCTATTTTATGATCAATAATATTCTGAGCAAGTTAGTTAGTAAAACACCATATGAGATATGGTCAAGGCATAGAACGAACCTTTCTTACCTTAAGATTTGGGGATGTCTGGCTTATGCCAAATGATTACAGACCGACAAGCACGAACCTAAGTCCGATAAGTATTATTTTGTAGGGTATCTCAAGAAATAAGGGGATATCACTTCTATCTTGTTGATGAACCAAAGGTGTTCGTCAGCCTTAAAGCATTCTTTTTGAAAAAGAAGTTCCTCAAGGAAGAAACTAATGCCTCTAAAGTTGAACTTGATAAAGTTTGACAAGTAGATGAACCGACACCAGTGACTGAACCTGAATGGGATTTGATTAGATGAAACCCAGAACTTAATGTAGAACTATCCTTAAGATGATCCAATAGAGTACCGCATCAGTCGGATAAATACTATAATTTTTTGATCCGAAACGGTGATCCTGTTGAGCTCAATGAGAATGATGAGGATTCGGTCACCTATATGGATGCAATGCAGAGATCCGACTCTGATAAGTGGCTTGAAGCCATGAAGTCTGAAATAGAGTCCATGAAGGTCAATGATGTATGGACATTAGTTGACCCACCTGAAGGGATAAAACTCATTGGATGTAAGTAGATCTTCAAGAGGAAGAGGGGCATAGATGGGAAGGTGGAGACCTATAAAGCCCATCTGATTATCAAAGAATATCGTCAGCATTATGGTATTGACTATGGGAGATATTTTTCTTATGACAATACTCAAATCTATTCAGATTATACTTATGATAGTGGCACATCTGGACTATGAAATCTGATAAATGGATATAAAAATAGCTTTTCTAAATGGAGAGCTAGAAGAAGAGGTGTATATGATACAACTATTGGATGTATATCCTAGAAGCCAATCTTGACTGACACATTTTATATTTCTAGGACATGATTTTGTACTTATTGAGCAGTTATATTACCATTCATATTTATGTATCCATAAATCATCTAAGAAATTAATAAGATGATGACACATATTCTCAAAGAGTTGAGAATTTGAGACATGTATCACTGATGATTAATTTCTAAATTGCTCCTGGTCATAGGATCATCATGGGAATGATGATTGATCCGGATAGATCAGTGCATGAATTGCTTCCTTCAGGCAGATAGATCTCGAGTCTACAGTGTAGAGATACTAGAGTGAGAGTGCAGGTGGTTGTTAGAGAACAACTAGCACTGAGCGTGTCCAATATGAGAAGTCACATGGATGTCTGCTCACTTGTTAGTAATTTTCTCGATGCTGCAGTTGTGTAACTGACCTTTGATCTGAGATGATACTACTGCTTGTAGTGAAGCTGCTGGAGTTTGACTGACACATCAACATGGATCTCAATGAGCCCTTATAGTGGATGTTGGTGATAGTTGGTCCACTGTAGAAGTGGAGTGTGATCAAGATGGAATCTATCGATTCTAGTAGAAGAGAGTAGTCCTATGAAATTTAAGAGGCTGAGTCCTTAAGTCTATGGCCATAGCATTGTGATTGATGGAAAAAATTTTCATAGAGTCACATATGGACTTAAGTTATTGAATCTATCATATGATCGATGTTGAGGTTTGACGATTTATCCATGACCTGCCATCTGATCGGGACTCACGATAGAGGGACTGTATCATGCGTTAACTGTACCTAAAAGTTCAACTTTTATTCTGCTAGATTACCACTATATACTGCTAGGTGTCACTGGTGGATTGTGAGACTCATGAGGATTATCTTGATGATCAATGATCTTTGGTGGGTTGAGTTGGAATAATTCTAACTC